>JAQZBX010090600.1:0-12493 GCA_029593785.1 Cabassous unicinctus
CACTTTCAGACTAAACCACTAACGAACTTGGTGCCTTATTGACTCTCTAAACGCTGTACTTAGGATTGTCTTAATTGCCAGGGGATGACACCGGGGTTCACCAGCTCGCTTATTATTTATAACTCTAATTAAAACACTTTTATCTCTTAATGCCAAGTGACACTGCTAAATATATTCAGGGAAGTTCACATTTTTTTTCTACACTTCTGAAATCTCTCAGATCTGCACTCACTTACGTGTGGTTTAACTGCTCACTAAAATGAAATGAGAGCTAAGAATAACTCACTTCCACTAGATTTATAAATCTCATTAATTAATTCTACATCTCCAATGGCGTAGAGACCAAACTCGAATGCAAGATCTAATTAAAGAGAAGGGGAAAAAAAACATGTTAAGAAACAACACTGAGATTGAAACACAGAAGTAACTGTTTGGCCTCAAATTAATGAGGCGCTATGCGAAGCAAGCATGTCCATTAATCCCTAATGAGGATTTTAAACACATTAAAACTTCCTAATACAAAATGTTTGCCTTCCTTTTATCCAATAACAAATAAGCCAATAATTTTCTGGCTCTAAATGACACTATTAACTGTCACGGCATGTTTTATTTGACAATCGCCCCATTCAAATACTGTAAAACCAATTAATTTGCCTGCTGAGAAATGTGTTCCTTGATAGCTTTTATGTGACTTTTTTTTCCTTCTCAAAGAAATGTAAATAGGTGCCTGCTTTTGCTTAAAAATATGCCCCAGCAGCTATAGATTGTCTACTCCATTTGCATGTTGAATGAATTGAAGACAAACTCCATTTTCGGGTCCTCAGCCTCAGATTGGTCTCCCAATAAGTAAAGAGTGTCAGAGTGATAGTTTGATCACCATGCTCTCCCTCCTCATATTTGAGAAGGGAGAGCTGGCAAAATGACTGCTTGGCTGGGTCATTAAATACTGATTCACAACCCTGGCCCTTGTCCACACTGGCTTTTTACCTATCTCCTGCTACATCCAGCCTGCCCCAGAATGCATCTGCAGGTGATCCAGGAACTCGCTCTCTAAAATTCAAGTTTATTCTTGATGCTTTTATTTGAGAACACCCTAATTTGTTATATGCTTGTGTTGGCAGAAAAATCAATGAGAAATACAAGATGTTCCTGTTTCTTAACACTCCCCCCACTCTTAATACTTGCTATCCCCAGTTAGCTAGAGAGATGGCCCCAAGGCCTCATCTGCCCAGCATTTATGGGACACTCTGAGACTCTTGGCTCATGGAAGGGCATGGCACTTTTCCAGAAAATCACTATGCCAAACACAGACCCTCAACATAGTGAATGTCATAAAGAAAGGGTCTGTGGCACAAAGTGTGGGTCTGCTCTGTGGAGCATCTCGAGCCCATTGCATTGTACACTGAATACCAAAGAGGGGGTGATGCATCATGCACCGTGATTTATGGGGCCTGAGTGCCAACTAACTTGGGCAGCATGTGCATACGCACCAATGATCCTAGCTCACCTCATATTCACGTGAAGACCAGGAACAGATTCTTTCTTAGCTGCAGAAGTATGCAAGATAAGGCAGGTGGTCAGAAAGCCAGGTACAAGCTCAACCCATTACCAATAAAGATACAACAAACCCTTCGTTAAAAAACTGCACTTCACTCTCGACCAGAATCAATGAGTTTTGGTATTCTCAAACTTGGAGTTTGGAAAATGTGTCCATGTTAAGGAACTAATCCCACATGAAATATAGAAAATGCTGCATCCCCACTAAGCAATATGGGGCGTTCATTAGATGATCAACAGTACATGCCCACACAGAGCATATACTCTAGACGGGTAGACAAGGCCTTCACAATTAAAATGAGTAACAGCAGTGTGAGTTAGCATGTATTTACTGAACCCTGAATCAGGCACACTGCCAGAGGATTGTTCTTTGAGTGGGCATGAGAACCACTTTGGGTGATATGATTTAGATGGCCAAATATGGGAATTTTCCAGAATATCCAGTTATGGAGAGAATGAAAGTGACTTTTTGAATTCAGGAGTATTCAAGGAATTCTGAACTGTGTAGTGATCCTCCTTTAAAAGTCTGATGAATGCATTGCTCTGACAACCAGTGAAACAGAAGGCCAGAGTAGAGAAAACTGACCAGGGATCTAGGGTGGTCAGGCATGGAAGCGAGACGCGGTCTTGACTTTGAAGAAGACAAAAGATTCAGATAGGCAGTAACGATAGCATTTGGGGAAGAAGAAATGATGTCCCCTGAAAGCATCTTCATTCTGGCATTGTCAAATATAATTGGCTAAGAACAGAAAATGTGATACCTTAATCTAGAAGTAAAGAGTCTCTCAGAGGAGGCTGGGCACCTGCATATAACATTCTGTCCCTGCCATGGGGGTACCTTTAGCATTTCATGATACCTATCTTTGTTGATTTTCTTGAACCAACCATCTTGAAGCAACTCTGTCGTTTCAACGACCAACTGTGTGACTTTGGACAAGTCACTTTATCTAAGGTGACTCCAGTCTGCTAACACAAGTCTATCAATCGTGGCTCAAAGCAAGTTAATTTCAAAGGTTCCACTTGTGTTCACCTGGCTGATCTCTAATTAATAGATAAGTCTCCAATCTAAAAGGAAGAGCAACATGTACAGAGACTACATAATCTACACAAGTAAAAATGCCAAGACGTTCCACCCAGGATTTTCATAAGGGAAACAGACAGAAAACGTGCTTTAGGATTTCAGCAGAAGCATTAAAATGTGGACAGTTCACGTTTCTATATCGGGATGACCACAATGACAATGATATGTTATTTCCAAAAAGAACGAGTCAGCCCCAAAGCCAAAGAGCCTCAATCGTGTGCCAGCTTTCTTATTGAGTTAGAGGGTACTGCTAAATAGTAGTGAAAATATAATCTACACTTGGCTACATCCATAAACTTGAAGTTGAAACATGTAGAAATGACTCTCTTTGAAAAGATTATTTTGAAAAATCCCACAGTGGTTCCTAAATCTTCCTTTTTAATCAAGATTTGAGAATGTACTGAAGCCACCAGTCATCAAGTGTACTTCCGACCTTTTCAACTGTCAGACCAGACCGATTTTTATCTTATGTGAATCAACCCAAAGCCTCAAAGGTGCAGTGCCAGAACATGAATCCATTTCACTAGGCAGTCATTGAAATTATAATTCAAAGTTCAACTTACTTTCGCATTTTCTAATGCAGTACTTTTGGCAGCCCAGGGCAGAAAGTCGAAACCTGGTTTCCAATGGAGACCGCTTCTAGCGGTTTCTAAATGTTGGCAACAAGAATTCCTTCTTGTCAAAGAGATCAGCAGACACCGGCTTTCATTAATTGACTTTCAATGACTGCTGCACTTAGAAAGCTTTTCTTTACCTAAGGATGTTGACCTGCTGTTGGATCCCATCAGAAACAGACACAAAGAGACACTGATATATTAGGAGACTGGGACGTCTCCCCCAGTGGCCTTCAGAGAATCCACAGGTTCCATTTATTCTCGCTGATGCCATGGGCAAAGAAAAAAAAACAAGATTGGTAGCAAAGACACATAGCTGGAATATATCAAAGCTCCCCACTCAAGATAATTAAACTCACCAATATAGATTCTACTATAAAGTGTTATTTGAAGATCCTTCGAATCAGTTCTAGGGTCTTACTTCATTCAAATGGATGATGGTTAGAAGAGGGACTTTTAAAATCTAAAGTAATATACCAATTTAAATGAGGATATCGGTAATATTTAGTGGGCATTTAGTTGGGCACCCAAAAAGCTTGGGAAAGAAGGCACAGTGTAAATAAAAATGTATTATGATCCCACTAATTTTGAAATTATCTAGCCTGGAACCAAGACATACTTATAAAAATCCTTATAAAAATATGTTTCATTAACTTTTTAGAAAACCTTTTACTTTGAAATACTTTCAAACTTACAGGACAGTTACAAAAATAAGTCAAATCCCACAGAGAGAACTCCAACATATTCCTCTCCCCTGGAGATACCTCGATCCACCAATTTTAGCATTCTGTCACATTTGCCACACCATCCTATTTCTCCGTCCGTCTCTCTTTTGGTCTGTCTGCCTGTCTATCAATATGTTTCACTAACTTTTAAATACCTTGCATGTGTCTTCCAATTTGTACTCAAAAGGAAATCACGACACTGTATCAAAACACTACAAAGTTTTTAAGCAGCCTCTCGCATCGATTAGGTAATAGGTTTCAACTCGCATTTTCAAGACTCTCAGTTTCTCTGCTCTATACAGGAAAATCTAATCTCACGTTAGGTCTCCTATATCCTGAATGCAAAAATATTAGTCCCTTAATTCAAAACTAAGAACAGAACCCCAGAGGCATATGGGGGAAAAAAGAGAATGGGGACATTCATATGAGGGCATATTAAGAATATCTTCTCCTATTCCTGCTACTAAGACCACTGCTAATAGAAATAGTTACTCCATCCTTTCCACCCCTTCCCCTGACACCATCTGTTCTTCACGACCACCCTGTGAAGTAGGCAAAAAGGTAAAATGAGTTTCATTTTGCAGATGCAAAAACTGAGCCTTTTAAAAGGTTACATGACTTGCCTGCGTTTTTATGACTACTCAGTGGTGAAGACTAGATTCTGCCACACACACCCCCCATGCCGACCCCAGCCAGTGTTTCTTCCACAATCACCTGCTACCCATCTGTAAATGTATCACCCACAGAATTCCTAGCAAAGCGACAGCAATTCTGGAGCCTCGTTCATGAACTGCAATGATGGCTCCTCTCTAGAAGGAGTGGTTACTTTGTTATGGGGCAAATCATGACATCACCAATTCCAAACTAAGCTAGCAACCTAAATAGCAATCTAAAAGGGGAAACACCCATGGTCTCACAAGGGGCCTACAAAAATTGCATGTTGAAAACCTGAGAGAGGAGGAAGCGCACCTTGAGGGCAAGGCACCTGCATAATCACGACGCCATCTGGGCCTTGGACAGCACCTGATATTGTCACTAGGAGACCAACCCCTTCTCCAGCATCCAAAGTTGCCAAGCACAGAGGACTCAGTGTCAACCAGGAGGCTCAGGACCTTGGCACACCAGTCTTGACGCCTCCTTTATCTTTTGCTTTTGGTTGGAACATGAGAAAATTCCTATGGGCTCATCTGAAGTCCAAATATGCCCTGAGAACTGTCCTCCCACCAACATCCGTGGTCAATACTGATTGAAGAGTCTTGAACTGGTGGTGAAACGTGCCTACTGGTGCCAGGACAAGGCTGGAACGAAGGAATGTACTTGCTCATCCAACAAGGGATACCTTTCCCCTTTGATTGTTCCAACCAAGGAAGGGGCAAACAGCCAATGATAGCTGGCAGGGACAACCTTCCATTTTTAGAAACTCTGGCTAGTTACAGTAACAGGCCCTCTGAAAAAGGACTGCCCCTGGCAGCCTGCCATTTCAGGCACACCAAGGCATTAGAGCTTTGAGGGAGACCTACTGTATGTGCTAGAGGTAATAAAGGAATTAACTCTCTAATAATCAGTGTGCCACTCTTCACACACACACACAGCTCATTCTACCAGTTCATTCTGAATGGAATATTTGTGAGTTGTTTGTCCAGTAAAAGATACATTTATCTCAAAGACTCTTGACAGAGCAAGGGTCCTGGGGAATGTACACACCAGGCTTCCAACTTCTAGTCCATTTGGAACATGAGGATGTATGCAGTGCCAAGAGGTGAAATGATTGGTCCAGGGTCACAGGGCCATGTGAATGGATGGCCTGGGACTAACCTTAGGCCAAGTGCTTATCAATTCAGTTCATTTGAATTTAATTAAGCAAATCAAGAAGCTCTAATCGAGCTGCTTCTACTGGCTTCCGTACTAGGTGATAGGAGCAACAGAAAAAGCAAACACACAATTCCTCCCTTAAGAGAGTTCTAATAAAATAGATCCATCTACAGAGTCTCCTCTGTATTCCGCTGAGAAGGAGCAGGTAGAAGGGCTGTGCCCCACCTTACCTCTGAAAACAGTATCTACCTGTAGTATCTCTCTGAGACTGTTTTTTTAGATTCATTTTTATTTACTTCTCCCCCCGCCCCCTGTTGTTTACGCTCACTGTCTGCTCTCTGTTCATTGTGTGCTCGACTTCCTTTTAGGAGGCACCAGGAACTGGATCCAGGACCTCCCATGTAAGAGGGAGGCACCCAATCACTTGAGCCACCTCTGCTCCCTGCTTGTTTTCGCTCTCATTGTGTTTTCCTCCGTGTGTCTCTTTGTTGCATCATTTTGTTGCATCAGCTCGCTGTCTTGCTCGTCTTCTTTAGGAGGCACCAGGTACCAAACCCGGGACCTCCCACAAGGTAGGTGGGCACCCAACTGCTTGAGGCACATCCACTTCCCTCTCTGAGACTTTTAAAATAGTGTGATGATGTGGTGATGGTTACAACTGTGATAAAAAGGATGTTAGAGAAAGCAGTGCAAAAGCAAAGAACAGCAGACACACAGAAAAGAGAGGCAGTGTCTGGCACCATTGTGATGTGCTTGCTCTCCAGTCTACCAGCAGTGTAGGTTCTGCCATCCCCCATCCCACTCCACCAAGGGCTGGGTCATCAGGAAGTCAGAACGTGGCTTGGCCTGCAGCCAGGTACATCAGGGAAATGGCTGGAGCCACTCAGAGTTTTCTGCTGTAGAGCATTGTGAAATTAACTGGTGCAGGCTGGGGGAAGCAGTGCGAGTGCCGTGGCTGCCATAGCTCCATGCTCAGTTGAAACAACTGAATCTAACCATCCAAGGAGACCAGTTAATACAGTGGTAGCAAATCGGAAGTAGTGAGAGAAGGAGAAAGAAAGTTGGGCAAATAAACAACCCATTTCGTAAATTACGATTTAAGTGCACAAAATGCTGGCACTTGTCAGTTTGGAAAGAGAGATGCATTGGAACACCTGTCAGTGCCCAGCTCTTGTCATTGATCCAACCATGCATCCTATCTAATGGTGTCGATTCCCGAAAGTGAAACTGGTTGCACTCAGTTTTATTTCTAAGAGTTTAGGCCTCCTCTCTTTCTTTACCAGATCTTCTGAGATTCACTAATGCAGGCCTAACATCCAGCCCTTAAGTGGAAGGGCCGCACCAAAGGGAAAAGGAGTAGTTTCAGTGGGCTTCTCCAATTCGGTCTCATGGTATATCCTATCACCCAAACCGTGGCCTAATAGTGGCCTTCTGCCCACTGTGATCTAGACTCTAAAGCAGGGGTTCTTAGCAAGGGGTCCGTGAGCTTGAATTGAAATTCAAAAAAACATTATTCTTGTGGGGACGTGTGGGTGCGGGTGTGATACACTTATGAAATAATACACAGTATAGTGTGGGCTTAGTAAGGGGCCCGTGGTTTTCACCTGACTGGCAAAGGGGTCCGTGGAACAAAAAAGGCTAAGAACCCCTGCTCCAGAGCTAGCCCTTGTTGTGGCGGCCTCCAAGGCACAGGGAAGGCTACGTGAATGCCAGCACTGGCATTTCACATCCTGATTTTCACAACTGAATGGATATAGCATTTTGCTCAACAGTGTACCAATTTGGGTTAAAGGTAAGGTGAAAAAAAGAAAGCTGTTTGTGTGCCAACAAAGCCTCTTGTTTTTATAGCTTTAGTGTTAAAATGCTCAGGCAAATGGCTCTTGTTTACGGGAATGCTTGTGGAGCACTTGGGGTGGGCCAGGCATAGGTTTTATTTTACTTAATTTCCATGATGTCTATCTTCATAGGCATTATTATGCCTGTTTTTAGAGATGAGAAAAGTAAGGTTCAGAGAGGGCTAAGTAACTTGTCCAAGGTCACACAGTTAATATATGACGAAGTCAAGTCACAAAACCATGTCTGTATGACTTCAAAACTTACATTCTTAACCATTGTATAAGAAGATTCATTCCCAATTTTATTATCAGAAGGTAATAACCAGAGTTTAATATCCAGAATATATAAAGAACTGCCCCAATTCACCAACAAAAAGACAAATAACCCAATTAAAAAGTGGGCAAAGGACTTGTATAGACATTTCTCCAAAGAAGATAGACAAATGGCCTGGCCAATAAGCACATGAAAAAATGCTCAACCTCATTGGCCATGAGGGAAATACAAATCAAATCCACAGTGAGATATCACTTCATACTGCCTAGGATGGCTATTATGGAAAAAAGAGAGAAAATAATAAGTATTGGCAAGGACGTAGAGAAACAGGAACCCTTACACATTGCTGGCAGCAAAGTAAAATATTGCAGCCACTGTGTAAATGAGTTTGACTGTTTCTCTGAGAGTTGAAAATAGAATTACCACATGACCCGGCAATCTCACCTCTAGGTATATACCCCAAAAGAACTGACAGGGACTGGAACAGATATTTGCACTCACTGAAGTGGTCGAACCAAAGAAAGCCCTCAAAGCAACGTTAAGTAATCTAATCAAGGGCCCCTCAGTTGAATCCAATGTAATCAAAGGGTCTCATACCCAGAGGAATAGATTAGTTTACAAACATGATCTTTCTCTTTTTGGGATACATAAATAATTTCAAACTGTCACAACATACAATGGGATATTGTTCAGCCATAAAAAAGAATGAAGTCCTGATACATGCGACAACATGGATGAACCTTGAGGACGTCATGCTGAGTGAAATAAGCCAGACCCTAAAAGACAAATATTGTATGCATCTCATTAGTATGTACTAGCTAGATGAAGCAAATTTCATAAAGACAGACAGTAGATTATAGGTTACCAGAGCTGGGGATGGGGGGAGAGGGGAGAGAGAGGGTTTATTGCTTAAAGGGTGCACAGTTTCCATTTGAGGTGATGAAAAAGTTGGACATATTGGTGATGGTACTGCAATATTGTGAAGGTAATTAATACTACTGAATTGTACACTTGAAGGTGATTAAAATGGGGAATTTTTAGTTGTACAGATGTTACTATAATAAAAAGTTAAAAAATGCAAAGTAATGAATATATAAATTCATATACACATATATACATATATATATAATCTAGGAGTCGTTATTCAAAATATGAGTCACATTATATGATTATTTTCACTTTGCAAAACAGCTTTGTTGTACGAATATAACATAACGGAGCAAACAGGAAAAGAAAAGAAAAGTTGCAGTGCAACGAGCCCAATTTTCCCATTGTTCTAAATGAGCATAAGGTTATACATATCCGGCTCTTTAGGCTAAACAAGATATCGAGGTTATTTCTTTGCATTCACAATCACTATGGCCAAAACAATCACTTCAAATTAATCTATACAAAATACAATGGGGAGCTCAAGGGGCTTTTTCATCAGATCTCAAAGGGAACCTGATTTAAATGGCCATAAGAGGATTTGGTGCCATTTTCCTTTGTGTATAACAAATTAAATCAAAGGAGAAGGTAAGAGTATGTTGAGGCTGCTGAATAAAGACAAAGAGTTCACGAGTGAACATTTCAAAAGGATTTAATTGACCTGCTGTGGATTCCTGTATTTGAAACTTTAGTGTTTGCCCCTGCAAATGCGAAACGTGGGTGTGAGATTGTATATAGAATTTTTATTGTATCAGCCCACAATTGACAATCTAATGGCAAAATGGGTCCCCTCCTTATGGGAATTCCAAAGTCTAATTTTCCAAAGGCCACATTTCTCACCAGTTCCCTCTAATGGGTTCACAACTACTGGCTGGTTTGTACTGCTTGCCTCAAATCAAAGGACCTGCTCTCCCCATTATCATCATCACCCAAAGCTCTCTAGACCATTCCTCTAGACCTTGAGTGCAGCCAAGCTGATCCTTGACCAGTTCAACTGTCTGGGCAATTCAAATAGCAACAGACTTGTATTTCCAGCGCTCTTGTTTTCAGAACTCTAGGTTGGACAATGCCATAATGGACCTGCCTAATTCAACACCTAATTCCTCCTACAGGGAGGAAATTCTAAAAACATGTGCTTTAATGCGGGAAGAGAGGGGTGGCTGCCCAGGTCAGAGACCCTAACCCTTGTCCTCTCGAGATGGCTCTCAGTTCCTTCACTTGTGAAAGCCAACCTTTGATAGCCTCAAATACTTCATTTGACCCATCCCTTTCTACTTCTTCTGGCAGCCAGGGTTGATTTGTCATCGTTTCATGTCTCAAGCTGTGTGTCTCGAGACTAATTGCCTCTGCTCTCTGGGCAACCTTTCCTCACTAGGAAATGAAGGGGTCTGGGGTCGATTCTCTCTAGGGTCTATTCTGGCGCCTATATCGTAAGAATCTATGCCTGTGACTCCTCAGGCCCTGTGGAGTATTATGGTGAAAAAATCATCTTGGCATTAGTGAGCATATCTGCTCAAACCCAGGGGACACAGATCCCGCTGGAATGCTGGTCTGATCCGCTCTTGGGAAAACAAATGGGGTCCCAGAAAGACTCAATCCCATTACCCTTTTACTGTGCCAAGTTCCCACTAATTTTCCAGCATTTAGATAAAGAGGACGGACTAGATTCTCAATTGGCTGAGATAAGGCCTGGGCACGCATTTTGCACAAGTGGCAGGCCGCATCTCCTCAAAGGCAGTGTGTTCTCAAGATACGCCGTAAAGCAATCTCAAACCAAATAATTATTTCAAGAGAAGATAGCAAATAACATTCCCCAGTAGTTCTGGTGGGCAAAACGCTATCACAGCTACTAAAATTCACAGAGAAATTAAAGCCTTCCAGGGGTGTCATTTCTCTCTCCCGAACATATCCGAGTGGGCGTCGCTAACTTAATTCAATCTCTTTTGTAATATACAATACGTTGTATACATGGGCACGATCATCTGGGCAAACATACACATGCCGCCCAAGCGAGGCTCGCCAACAATGCTAGTAAATGGTTTTAGCGCATTAAAGAGAGGGAAAACATAACGGCTTGAAAGCTGCAAACTGATGGAAATCAGGTTTCAAGAACCCAACTGAGTAACAGGCAAGCTCCCGGGCCAGCACTAGTACTGCCTGCCCCCTTACCGTTTGAAGCACAACATCCTTCAGTCAGGAGGAGAGACGTGCCTGCCTGACAAACTGGTCCTGGGGACATTTCAAAACATGACCGCCCAAGCCGACAGAAGAGGGTGGCAAGAACAGGGGCGGGGGGCACAGGAGAGGGGGTGGGCTCCGTACAGAAAATGTGGGGTGAGGTCCCAGACAGAAATAGCCAGGGCCTCTTTGCCCTACAATCACACAAGTTTTGTATTAACCAGGATTCACACAGACACGGCCCTTGGTACGTTGCTCTATGGAACTGCTGAAAACAGAAACCTTAATGGAAGTAGTGTGCGGGCTTCCTTTTTATTGCACTGGGCAATAAAAGTATGCATTTTAGTATGCATTTTTACTCCCAAATCTATACTCCTTCATGGTGAGTGTGAAAGCAAGTGCAGCCCACGGATAATTCTGAGGAAAGATAAACAGTCCCTCAAGTCCTTCCGCCCACCCCACCCCACCCCCACCCCCAAATTACACTGAAACCAGTTAAAATGTGCTGCCAAATGTGCTGAAGCTGTGCTTAGTAGGGAGACAGGCATCATATTTTAGATAACGGGCACGGCAATTAAGCCACCCAATAGAGGGCTCACGGTAGAACCTGGAAGCTGAAAATGAACAAAGTACCCTTAACTAAAAATACGGACTCTCTTCTTCCACAGACGGTGCTACACTATCGTTAAAGGTGTCCGCTGGAGTTCTGGAAAGACAAGAAAACGGAGAAGCAGAGTTTGCAAATGGCTCTGCCCAAACCAATGCAACGCCCTCGCTCTCCAGTGAGTCTCCTTAGTAATGCCAATCCGTCTCACTGTAGTGATTAGGGAGCCAGCATCTTTCAATCTCCTTCAACAGGACCGCTAACTCGCGGCTGTCTCTGTGATTTACAGCAACTGACACGTGTTAAAGCCCCGGCACTAGGAGGTTGGCCTTTTGGTGTTACTCATTTTCCCATCTATTTCAACCACATAACAAATGATGCACCTCAAGCCATTGTGGCGACGTTGAGAGGAGCACTCAAGAGGAAGTCTGAGTTGGATTTTGACACTCTTATGCTACTGAAAAGAAACTACAAAGAGGAGCAATGTCAAGGCAAACTTTCAGTTTCCCTGGTCTCTGGACACACTGTTGTCCTTGGGAGCTTTTTTCCTTCCAAAATGACACATATCTCTGAAATTTAATAGACATTTCAATTTGGAGTGATCATGAAAATGACTTTGCCTCACCAAAAATTAAATATCACACCTCCAGGAGGCCACCTGGACTGCTCACACACACACACACCTGTGCGTGCACACACACGGCTACGTTGCTGACTGTTGTTCAGAAAACTGGTTCAGAGAGTTGACTGATTTCTCGCACCGTTCTGGAGCACGGCCCCAATTCCTTTCCATCACACGCAGACTGGGCAACAACCACGAAACAGTGTGACAAAGGGACCAACTTACGAAGAAGTTACAAACCTAATTCTGGCCAACAAGATAACC
>JAQZBX010090601.1:0-12493 GCA_029593785.1 Cabassous unicinctus
GGAGCAGAAAGAATATTTGAGGAAATGACTGAAAACTTCCCTACCCTTATGAAAGATATAAAAATCAATATCAAAAAAGGACAATGCACCCCAAACAGAATAAATCCTATCCTGAGACAACTACTATTCAGAATGACAAATATCAGAGATAAAGAGAACAGTGTGAAAGCAGCAAGAGAAAAGCAGAGCATCACATACAATGGAAATTTGATAAAAATAAGTGCCCACCTTTCATCAGAAACCATGGAAGAGAGAAGAAGCTGGTATGATGTATTTAAGGCACTGAAAGAAAAAACCTGCCAGCCAAGAATTCTGTATCCAGCAAAGCTGTCCTTCAACAATGAAGGGGAGTTAAATTCTTCACAGACAAAAACTGACAGAATGTGTTACCAAAAGACCAGATTTACAAAAGATACTAAAGGGAGTGCAGCAGCCTGAAAGGGAAAAAAACAAGGGTGAGAGACTTGGAGAAGATTGTAGAAATGAAGATTATTAGAAAGGGTAAATCAAAGGGTAAAAAGATAGACATTAGTACAATATGACAACAGAAAGCCAAAGGTCAAAATGGATGAAGTAATGCCTTTACAGTAATAACATTGAATATTAATGGCTTGAACTCCTCAATCAAAAGACAGACTGATAGAATGGATGAAAAAACATGAGCCATCTATATGCTATCTACAAGAGACTCACCTCAGACATAAGGACACAACCAGATTAAAAGTGAAAGGTTGGAAAAAGATATTCCACACAAATAGCCAAAAAAGAACTGGAATAGCAATACTAATATTGGACAAAAGATTTTAAATGCAAAACTGTCATAAGGGATGAAAAAGGTAATTATATATTAATAAAAGGGGCAATTCACCAAGAAGAAATAACTATACTAAATATTTATGCACCTAATCTCAGTGCCCCAAGATACATGAGGCACACACTAACAAAGGAGAAGGGAGAAATAGATGTCTTTACAATAATAGTTGGAGACTTCAATACGCCATTCTCAGTATTGGATAGAACATCTGGACAGAGGATAAAGAAACAGAGACCTTGAATGATATGATAAATGAACTAGATCTAACAGACATCTATACAGCATTGCACATCAAAACAGTGGAATATACATTCAAGTGCTTATGGATCCTTCTCCAGGATAGACAATATGTTGGGTCACAAGACAAGTTTCAATAAATTTTAAAAGATTGAAATTATACAGAACACTTTCTCTGATCATAATGTAATGAAGTATGACATCAATAATGGACAGAAAAAAGGAAAATTCATAAATATATGGAGATTAAACAATACACTCTCAATTGGTGAGTCAAAGAAGAAATTTCAAGAGAATTCAGCAAATATCTTGAGTTGCATGAAAATGAGAACACAACATATTAAAACCTATGGGACACTGCAAAGGCAGGGCTGAGAGGGAATTTTATAGCCCACAATGCTTACATTAAAAAGAGATAAATTTGAAGATTTAATGGCATACCTGGAAGAATTAGAAAATTAGCAGCAAACTAATCCCAAACCAAGCCAAAGGAAAGAAATAGTAAAGTTCAGAGTAGAATTAAATGAAATCACAACAGCAGCAGCAGCAAAAAATAGAATCAACAAAACCAAAAGTTGGTTCTTAGAGAACATAAAATCAACAACCCTTAGCTAGACTGACAAAGAAAAAAAAAAAGAGAGAAGACACAAATAAATAAAATCAGAAATGAGAAGGGGGACATTACCACTGATCCCGTAGAAATAAGAGAAATCATAAGAGGATACTATGAACAATTGTATGCCAAAAAACTAGAAAATGTAAAGGAGATAGACAAAGTCCTGGAAACACATAAACCACCTAGACTGACGTTAGAAGAAATAGAAGACCTCAACAAATGAATCACAAGTGAAGAATTGAGACAGTCATCAAAAACCTTCCAAAGATGAAAAGCCCAGGACCAGATGGTTTCACAGGTGACTTCTACCAATCATTCAAAGGTGAACTAATACCGATATTACTCAAACTCTTCTAAAAAATTAAACTGGAAAGAATGCTACCAAACTCATTCTATGAAGCCAACATCACCATAATACCAAAGCCAGATAAAGATACTACAAAAAAAATTACAGACCAATATCTCCAATGAATATAGATGCAAAAATCCTCAACAAAATACTTGCAAACAGAATCCAAAAGCACTTTGAAAGCATTATACACCACAATCAAGTGGGTTTTATGCCAGGTGTGTAAGAGTGGTTCAACACAAGAAAATCAGTTAGTGTAAAAACCCACATTGATATATATTGAAGACGAAAAATCACATGATCCTCTCGATTGATGCAGAAAAAGCATTTGACAAAATACAGCACCCTTTCTTAATAAAAACACTCCAAAAGATAGGAATAGAAAGAAGCTTTCTCAATATGGTAAAGTGCATATATGAAAAACCTAAGGCTAGCATTGTACCCAATGGTGAAATACTGAAAGCTTTCCTTCTGCAATCAGGAAAAAGACAAGGATGCCCACTGTCACCATTACTACTCAATATTGTGCTAGAAGTTCTAGCTAGAGCAATTAGGCTAGACAAAGATATAAAAGGCAGCCAAATAGGAAAGGAAGAAGTAGAACATTCACTATTGGCTGATGACATGATCCTATACCTAGAAACCTGAAAACCCCATAACAACGCTACTAGAATTAATAGAGTTCACCAAAGTGATGGGATACAAAGTTAATATGCAAAAATCAATAGCGTTTCTATACACTACTGATATGCAATCTGAGGAGGAAATCAGAAAAAAAAATTTCCATTTATAATAGCAACAATCAAATATTTAGGAATAAACTTAACCAAGGACATAAAGGACCTTTGTTCAGAAAACTACAAAACACTGCTAAAAGAAACTGAAGACGACTTAAATAATTGTAAAGACATTCCATATTCATGGACTGGAAAATTAAGTATTGTTAAAATGTCAATTCTACCCAAACTGGTTTACAGATTCAACACAATCCCAATAAAAATTCCAACAGCCTTTTTTGCAGAAATGGAAAAACTAATTATCAAATTTATTTGGAAGGTTAAGAAGCCTCAAATAGCCAACAATATCTTAAAAAAGAACAAAGTTGGAAGACTCACTTCCTGACTTTAAATCATATTACTTAGCTACAGTGATAAAAAATAGCATGGTACCAGCATAACACAGACAGATTGACCAATGGAACTGAATCAAGAACCCAGAAACAGACCCTCACATCAACAGTTAAGTGATATTTGACAAGGCTGTTAAGCCACCCAGCTAGGCCAGAACAGTCTATTCAACAAATGGTGCTGGGAGAACTGGATAGCCATATCCAAAAGAAAGGAAGACGACCTCTGTCTCATACCTCATGCAAAAGTAACTCAAAATGGATCAAGACCTAAATATAAAAGTGACAACCATAAAACTCCTAGAAGATAACGTAGGAAAATATCTTCAAGATCTTGTTTTTTAAGCTTTACACCTGAAACATAAGGAACAAAAGAAAAAACAGATAAATGGGACCTCCTCAAAATTCAACACTTATGCACTTCAAAGGACTTTGTCAAAAGGGTGAAAAGGCAGCCGACTCAATGAGAGAAAATATTTGGCAATCACATATCTGGTAAGGGTTTAATATTCATGATCTATAAGGAGATCATACAACTCAACAATAAAAAGACAAAGTATCCAATTTAAAAATGGGCAAAGGACTTGAAAAGATAACTGTCCAAAGAAGAAATACAACTGGTGAAGAAACACATGAAAAAATGTTCAACATCACTAGCCAATAGGGAAATGCAAATCAAAACTACGATGAGATATTTCACAACTATTTAGACTGGCTGCTATTAAAAAGTCAGAAAACTGTAAATGTTGGAGAGGATATGGAGAAAGAGGAATGCTATTCACTGTCGGTAGGAATATAGACTAGTAAAGCCACTGTGGAGGACCATTTGGCAGTTCCTAAGGAAGTTGAATATAGACTTGCCATGAGACCCGGCAATACCATTGCTAAGTATATACCCAGCAGAACTGAGAGTAGACACACAGAAAGACAACTGCACACTGATGTTCATAGCAGCATTATTCATGATAGGCAAAAGTTGGAAACAACCCAGTCGTTCATCAACTAATGAAATGATAAATTGTGGAGTATATACATGATGGAATATTTTGCAGCAGTAAGGAAAAAGGAAGTCATGAAATATGCAACATGGATGTACCTAGAGGACATTATGTTGAGTGAAGCAAGCCAGACACATTAGGAGAAATATCATATGATTGTCCTATTATGAACTAAACATATTATGTGAAATATAAAAATATTTTGTAAAATATGAATATGGGTAGAATTGCATATATAAGACTGTTTTACTTGGAAGCTGAACAAATGTAATACTACAAAAGTTAATAGACAAAAAATTATACTAAGGAGACCATACACACAGAGTATTATATATTTTAAATTTACATTTTATATAAATGGAATAAGTCATTTATAAAGATGAAATCAGATTAATGATTATGTAAGTCTGAGGAAGGAATGCTAAGGGACGTGGAGTCTTTCTTTTTGGAGTAATGAAATTGTTCTAAAATTGTTGAGATGATGAATGTACAACATTGTGATTACACTAAAGGCCATTGAGTATATACTTTGGATAGATTATATGGTATGTGAATATCTCTCAATAAAACTGCTTAATAAGGAAATAATTGTGCAAGAGTAGCTAGAATAAGCAGCTGTGTACAGCAGGGGAAACAGAGTGTGATAGGTGAGGGATTTTCTTGTTTTTCTGGTTTTTATTATCGAAATAATGAAAATGCTCTAATCGTTGAAATGATGAATGCACAACTTTGTGATTATACCAAATATCATTGATTGTACACTTTGAATGAATTGTATGCTTTATTAATATGTATCCATAAAATTGATATGTGAAAAAAAAAAAAACCTGCAGTATTCAAGACAGTGTGATACTGGCCAAGTGATAAATACATAGATCAACACAGAGAACAGAATTGAGTATAGAAAGACTTATACAAATATTGCCAAATGAATTTTGACAGAGATCCAAAAGCAATTCAAATGAGAAATCAATGTCTTTTCAACAAATCGTATTGAAACAATGGACATACATATTTTAAAAAGAAGAAAAAAACTTCAACATAAGACTCAGACACAATTTTAGATCTGGTATTTAATCATTATAGGATTCCAGTCATAAATACACTCCTACACGTGAAACATGTTTGCACATGTATATTTTCAAATAAAGGTCAAATATTTGAGGATAAGTCTCAGATAAGACACATAATATTATCTTTAGGTAAGGTGGAAAGGAGAACTTTGAGTTTCAGTATTGTATAACTTTTAAAAGTTTTATTTAGTCAATAAAATAAACCCAATATAATGCTTTATTCATTTTCAACACTTACTATGCAAAACAGATGACTTTGGTCAAGGTTGGTCTTATCTTTTAGTCCACGCACCTTGTTAGTGCCTTTTTATTGTTTCAACTGACAGTTTTACATGAATAAAACACAGCTTAGAACTAATTAGTTTTGGAATTAGGAAGGCTAATTACTGTAAGTTGTTTTTTGAGTAACATGAACAGATGGCATATATGTTATACAACAGATTTTAGAAAAAGAGTAGTTAGTCTGCTGCTAAATACAAATAGTTTTATTAGATATCTAGTGAATAAAGTTCTTTTTAATGTAAATGTATATAAACTTGCAAAGATTTTCATTGAATTATATCATGTTTTATAAAATGGCAAAGAGTAATGTTCGAACTATACTTAAAGGCAAGCCATATAAGAAGTATAACTTCTGATCCACAATTACTTCGATAGGCTATATAAATCTCATTTTTAAGAAAAAAATGTTTATTTGAAGTTAGGTAACAGATGTTTGAAGGAGTAATGTAGGTCCAGCTGGCTACACGACATGTTCAAATGACAATAAGATGACAACCAAATCTGTGGTGGGAGGTCTGACTGGGAAGTAAGTGGGGTATAATTTGAGGCTCCATCAACAAGGGTCTGGAATGTCGGGATAAAGAACAGACTTACAATACAGACAATGATAAAATGGAACTATTAATCTTTCAGAAGTAGAAAGAACAGTGTGACATAGAATATCCAACTTCTAAAGACAGCACTTATTCAACTACTTTATTTTAATCTTATGTGCTTATAAAGATAATACAATTAGATAAAATGAGTACTCTGATTTGTTGCCAACCAAAAACTCAATTTCAACTGAAAAGAGATACTAGCATTTATTTTAATAATTTAGCAGGTAACTCAATGAGAAAATATAGATTTTTAAAAATTATAACTTTTCATTATTTAAAAAGGAGTTTTACATTTTTGTGTTCTATTTTCTTTACAAACATTAGCTGATATTTAATAATATTCAGACATTAGATACATTTTCCTGCATATTCAACTGCATTGTTATCTAATATATGTATATTTTGTTATTACAATCACAAAATCTCAATTTTTATAAGATATAGAAAATCGATTTATTTGACCAACTAATTTATGTGGAAAATATAAATGGTAGAACTTATCACTTTATCTCCCAAACTCATTAAAATACATCTTAGTATTACTTTTAAAAACTTTTTTTAGTTATGAAATATTTTCAAATACACAAAAGTAAAATAATATAAAAAGCCACATATAGCAATTACAGCATATGGGCATTTTAGCTTCAGATTTTTTAAAGAAATAGAGTATTGCAGGTAATTTGAAGTTTCTCTGCTCATTCTATTGTTCTCTCTCTCCTTCCTCTGAAGTTAATTTATCTTCTTAAAATCCATTTTTAAATAAATGTTCAACATATATAATCTATAGGCAACACAGTATCACATTTAAATTATTATAACTTTTTTCCAACATAATTCTTTCATGACTTATCACTTTACATATGTAGAGTCAGTTTGTACATTTTAGCTTTATTTTAGAATAAATATTAAGAGCATTAAAATACCAGTATTTGTTAACCCTTTCCTCTATCGTTGAACATTTAGCTTATTCCCCAATTTTTCCTATTACAAATGAAGTAAAAGTACTTGTACGTGTTTACTTGTACACAAATGCAAAGTTACACTTTGAGGGTATATATAACTTGAACTGTTGTTTCATAGAATATGTTCGTCTATAACTTAACAAAATCTTGACAAAAATTTTCCAGAGACATCGATCTAATTTACACATCCATTAGCTGTGTGTTAGGGTTACTCTTTCCTCACAGGCTTGTTAACAATGATAGTATCAGACTTTCTAATTTTTGCAAAAGTGAAATGTTTTGATAATTATTAGAGAATAAGCCAATATTTAAACTTTTATTAGATATATGGGCCTTCTCTTGTGTGATATTTATACTTCTAGATCATTACATGTGACATATGCAACTGACTCCTTTCTTGGGTTTGCTCAGAGTCTGATACTATAGAATTTGAAGTATCTCATTTAATCTTTCAATATACTCATAGTGCTCTTTATAATTATGATTTTCAAGTTGAATAAGCCCTTAGGAAAATGATATACGATATTTTTAGTCAAGGCATCCCATCTGTCAGAATTTCATATAGTTTTACTCTGCAAAATAGATATCACCCACAGGCACATAATTTTGTCCCATTAAGTGAAAGATGGAGCAGAATGTAGGATCTAAGTTGAAATATTAAATTATTATTTGTCTAAAGGTAAGTTCTCTAATTCATATCTATTATGTCTTTTATTGAAGAGAATGAGTCATACTTTGTACCCTATTCATCCAGGCCCTGCCCCATCTCTTCTCTAATCCTCATACCTAACAATCGAGGTCAAAGAAGCATAGGATCCATATAAGGTAGAAAATGACTGAATAAGCATATGAGCCCTGCTGACACAGCCATTAGAATCCCAGTATGTGCCCCATCGGAAAATGATTCTCATATTTTTGCATTGTAACATCATTCAATATTCAAAGAGGTAATCTCACAATTTCCACAGCAATGGTCCCTTTGAAATACAGTAACAAGAGCTTAAAATGTGAATATAAATCATAGTGGAATGAGTCTATGAGATTGGTTTAAAATGAACCTCGTTACTACCACATGCTGCTAGACACATTTTGTGCAATTTCCATGAAATTCAGGAAAAGAGTACAAGATAATTCCATGCTAATATGTGTAAGATTATATGTACAAAAACTATTGAAGTCTTCTTCTGATAACTTTGAGTGCTCAAAGACCTTGTTCATAAGTCTTTTTTTTACTGATTCTAGGTCATTTAAGACTTGTCTAAACTGTTTGTGATGGGGGGCAGTGAGATGGTGAAGTGCCTCAGGATGGAAATTAAGAGATAGAACAGGCTGGCATGTTGCATGGGATGACGGGAAGACTAGCAGTTTTTGAAATAAGCATTGTGCTGAATTTTGGGGGAAATCTCAGCTTTAAAGGTATTATTGTACACATTCTCCAGCTATGCACCCCCAAAATTGCTGGCAGATACTAATGTGTAAATTGTAATGATCAATAGAAGATATTTTGGAATTAAAATTTTCCTTTTGTCATCTCAATATCTGGGTTAATCATATGGCTGAATGTACCTCCGATGCACATTCTTTAAGATCAGAACTGGGAACCAGTTCAAATAAAATAATTGATAAAATAACAACTTGAAATGGTATGTAGATGATCAGTAAATTTGCTTAAAGGCTTTAAATGATCCTTAAATTGAACTTGACTATTTTCCATATACTTTTAGTGCTTTGTTATTTACCTAACATGTTACAAAAAACAGAATTTAGCCTTGTATATCTAAATAAGAATGCACTCGCTAGCTAATTTCTGAGCATATTTCAAGGAAAAAGACAAGATTATGTTTATGGCATAATAAAATAAGTAAAACACATGGTAATGTGGAATAAGTAAACATTTTCCTTATAAATATAAATTTCATGGACTCTTATGTAGATATTAGAAATTATAAGTAGTAAGACTAGGTAACTATCTGGGTAAAAGTGTAAATACTAAAATGAAAGAAAAAAATAATTGTATTTGCATTGTGATTGAACCTGTTTAAAAGTTAGTAGACATAGATGTGTCAAGGTTGAAAGACTAATATTTTTAATTATTTTAAGAATCTCTTCAGCTCCACACATCTTAGCATCATTGCAGAGTGTATTTGCACAAAACACAAAGTTCTTTATTTTACTTTTCAGTTGAAAAAATGTTGAAAAAACTCTGTGGTATTTTATTGTCAAGTAGGAGATTTGAACTAGTGGGATAGAAGTAATGGGTCAAGATGGTTTTATGGATCTTTACTTTCTGGGCATATGAGAACTGCAGAAAAGTCTTTAATTCAATAAAAACGTCTGTGTTTATCACACATATACTACTTTGAGCAAAACATTCTAGTGTTTCTGAGTTAATGCTGCAGCACAGATCCATCAAATGTAGTTCCAAGAAAAATGATATATTTTTCCATAATTAATGCAGAAGAGATAAAACATTGTTTTTCTCTGAAGAATTCAGAAATAGGAACAGTAATGATACGAAGAATTTTATAACATATTTGGTCAATAATAATAAAGCATCAATAATATATGGGAAAAAGATCAAAATAAATAGGATAATTTTAAGTCTTTAAGTAAATTCTAAAGTAGAATAACCATAGATAGTGGCTTATAATATATGACCATAGTGAAAAATCCATGTAGGATTCAACATTAAATGATTTACTAGATTCAGAATATACATCAAAATTATTTTTCTGTCAATGAAAAGGAAAGTAATATTCAATATATCTTCAAGGAAAGGAAATACTAATTCTGGAAAGAAGGCAGAACAACAGACATTATACTGATTTTATGTATTCAATGCCTTGTAAAAACTTAGGGAAATATTTCTAAATTGTTTTGTTCAGAAGGGCATCCAACATGTTGGAATAAAGAAAACTCCTCAAATTTAATGGCATCTTGGAGGAGGAACGCAAATTAGACACTTCAGACATTGTTACTTGGTCCTATATAGTCTGACAAGCTTTTAAGTAGTAGATTGTTATTGTTATTTTGGTAAATCCTTAAATTAGTGCAATAAGTACTGCCTTGAAATCAATAAATTAAAATTTGAACAATAAGTAGAACTAATTCAGAGGATGAAATAGCAAAAATTTTTAATAAGTAAAACTGACTAGAATTCTGTTTTCCCCGCTTCTATTTTGTTCATCTTTACATTCACAATTGTTAAAGGATCTGCACGCAATTTTACCTCCTATGAGGTAGAATAATTAGGATGCTCTGAATAGACAGCAGGAATTCAGGCTTAAGACACTATTTCAGTTTCCTAGGCTGCTAAAGCAATACCATGAACTATATTGGCCTAAACAATGGGAATTTATTTGCTTACGGTTGAGGCCAGAATCACTTTCTGAAGTGTGCAGTGATTACCATCAATCTTTTCATTCCCTCTTACACGAAGTCTCTTCTATTTGATTTCTTCTGCCTATTGCAGAGTGATTCCAAAATATGAACTCCACCATGTTAAGTATTACGGACTTGGAAGTTCTGACTTCTTGTTAGAAAGTTAATAAACCTCTTTAGATATTTTTTCATTTTAAAGAAAGGTCTACCAGATTAAGATTTGCAAGCCAAATGATTCAATGTTATTGAGAAACAATGACTCACATCCATTGTATTTGGAGCTGTCCAGATTTCAATAGATATACTGCATTTAGTCCTTGCTACCACAATTCAAATGCTACATATAAAAAATGGAATTCATTCAGGGAGCAATAAAATTAGTATGGAAAGTCAAAACAAATTTTATAGTAATTACTAGGTTATTAGGTTTTAAAAACCTAGGTTTTTCTCAAATATTTGAAGGAAACAAAAGTAGATGTATTTAGCTGAGCATGACAGGTAACTCTGGAACCATCCATAGAAGTTAAAAGGAGACATTTTTGGCTCTTTATCAGGAATTACTTCCTAGCGGTTATAACTTGCTCAAAGGTAACTCAATCTACGTTAGGTGGAAGAGAGGTCTCATTTTAATTGATCAAAGAGAGCTGTATTAGATATTATGTTGTGTTTTTTTGAGCACCTGTACAAATTTTACATAAGGACTAGTTTTCTTGTTGCAAACATTGTCCTCTAAACTTTCTTCTTCAAGATGGAGTTGGGATATAAGGAAACACCATGGGTAGTTGTGCCCAAGCTGAGAAATCCCTTTGATGTCCTCTGATTACTAAGTGGACTTCATGGAGATGAGTTTTTTCCAAACACACTGGATATATTCCTAGATTTCACTCTTTAAGTCCAAAGTTGGCAAGAGACCACAGTACAATCTCTCATCCCAGTAGAAGTCAAGAGCCCCTTCATGCCACTCACTCAGCCAGACCTCAACTCTAGCTTGCTCTTCCTGTCCTCTGAGTCCCATCCACATTCTCCACCTGGCTTAGCTATCAAACCTTGTTTTCTGCAAGAGCATTACCTCATCTCATATCACTTGCTGTTACTGACCTATTCTAGGTTCACAGTCTGCCAAATATCATTTGCCTTTCTAACTGGAAAACAGAAGACACTTCTGAAAACCTAGGTATTAGTCAGGGTTCTCTAGAGAAACAAATGACCGGAGGTATATGTAAATAGTATGAGATTTTATAAAGTTGTCTCATGCCACTGTGGGGATGCACAAGTACAAATTTTGTAGGTCAGGCTGAAAGCTAGAGACTCCTATGAAGGTCCTTGATGAGTTCCCCAAAACACACTGGCTCTCTGAAGTAGAGATGGAAATTCTCTCTCTGAATACTGAAATCATTTCTCTTTTTAAGGCTTTCAACTGATTTAATGACACATCACTCATTGCTGCTTGCAATCTCCTCAGTTGACAGTAGATGTAATCAGCCATATATGCAACCAACTCACTGATGATTAAATGCCCTTGTATTACATTTAGCCCAGTGCTTGCTTGACAAAAGGAAGGGCACATTTCCTGGCCAAGCTGACATTTTAGCCTAACCAAAACATCCAAGCATAGAACAACAGAAATAATTCTATCTCTCTATCTACTTTTCTGTGGCTACTACTATTGATATGAAACTTTCTGTGAGGTGATCTCAGAGTCCTGAAAAAGGATGGAATACTATACTTCATATTTTCAGTGCCACTTGAGTTGGGAGTGGAGGTGAAGTAAGGCCTCTTATCTATCTTCAGTCTCATTCCTCCAAAAGGCTTCCTACTCCTGCTTTCTATTAAGATTTCCTTATATCACATCCTTAGTTCTTTGTACAAATAGTTTATGATAAAGTGTCAAGACCCAAGTCTTCAAAACACATGCCCTAATATAGAAAGGGAGCTTTTATAGTTTACAGAAGAAATAATGACTTTTTATCTCTGTAAAAAATACCTGGATTTCAAGACTTCATTTTTTAAATGTAATCTAACCTTACACACTAAGGGGAGAATTCACATATCAGTC
>JAQZBX010090602.1:0-12493 GCA_029593785.1 Cabassous unicinctus
AACAAAAGGCCTGCTGTGATTATGATGTATCTATAGATCAATTTGGGGAGCCATAATACTATTGAATCTTTCCATCTTTGAACATGAAGTAACCCTCTTTTTCTTTATATCTTTAATATTTCTCTTTAATTCTTTAAAACTCAGTTTTCTAATACTTCTCAATTTTCATTGTAGAAATATTAAATACCTTTTACTAACTTTGTCCCTAAGCATTTAATTTTTTGGATACTATGGTAAATGGTATTGAGTTTTTCATTTCATTTTCCAACTGTTTGTTGTTCTTTTATATAAATGCAACTGATTTTTGTGTATTGACCTAGTATCTTGCAAGCTTTCTAATATTAAACAAACCTTGCCTAACTGGAATACATTCTACTTGGTAATAGTAATAATTTGAAATATTTCTGGATTTAATTTTTAAATATTAAGGAATTTTGCATCTCGGATAGGAGGGATATTGGTCTTTACTTTCTTTTCTTGTAATGTCCTTGGCTTTGGCATTACTCAGGCCACATAATGGCTTGAAAAGTGATTCCTCCTCCACCTTTCTATGAAAGAGTTTGTTTAATATTGGTGTTATTTCTCCTTAAATGTTTGATAGAATTAATCAGTGAAGCCATGTAAAGCAAAGCTTTTTAAAAAAATAATTTCAAACTTATAGGACAGTTGAAAAATAATACAATACTCATACAGAGAACTCCAACATACCAATCCCCCTTCCCCAGATACCCGTATCCACCAATTTTAACATTTTGCCACATTTGCTGTATCATTCTATTGATCTGTTTTCTGAACATTTGAGAGTAGGTTGTATATATACATCATGCTCCTTGGACATATAATACTTCCATTACATTCCCTAAGAACAATATGTAACCACCTTAATTACAATAATCAAGTTCAAGAAATTTAGCATTGCTATAAAGCTTATTGTGGATTTGTCTATTTCTCCTTATATCCTATCAGGTTTTTGGTTTTGTTTCTTGACTTAATCAGGGCCGGGCATTGAACCAGGGACCTCGTATGTGGGAAGCCAGTGCTCAACCACTGAGCCACATTGGCTTCCCTGAGTTGGTTTTTCCATTTGTTTGCTTGTTGTTTGTTTTTGTTTTTAGGAGGCATCAGGGACTGAACCTGGGACCTCCCACGTGGGAAGCAGGTGCTCAACTGCTTGAACCACATCCACTCCCCAATCCTATCAGTTTTTAGTTCCTGTATTTTGAAGCTTGTTATTTGGTGCATACACAGTCAGGAATTGTATAAATTCTTGATAAAGCAATGTTTTTGTCATTATGTGACTCCTTTTTTGTCCCTAGTAATTCTTTTTGCCTGATATTAATATAGCCACTCCATTGTTTTTATGATTAGTTGTTACATGGCTGTCTTTTGATATTCTTTTATTTTTAACTCACATATGTCTTCATAATTAAAACATGTCTCTTGTAAATACCATATAGCTTGGTCTCATTTTTAAAAAAATTTCTAGTCTGGCAATATTGCTCTTTTTATTAGAATGTTTAATCTATTTAGACATGAAGTAAATTACTGATTTGGTTGAGTGTTTCCTTTCTTTCTTTCTTCTTTTGGATTATTTGTTTTCTAATATTCCATTCTGCCTTCTCTAGTAGCTTCTTAACTATGCCTTTTTGTTTTCATTTTAACGGTTACTCTGGGAATTAAAATAAGCATACTTTACTTATCACAGGCTACCTTGAATTAACTTTATACCACTTCACAAATAATGTAAGAACCCTACAATATACTTTCATTTACTCCTTCCCATCATTTGTGTTATTATTGTCAAACATTTTACTTCTATGTAGAATATACATCCTATAATACTTTGCTCCTATTTTTGGTTTTAAGTAAGATATGAGAAGAAATGTCTTTTATGTTTATACCACCACATTTTCCATCTCTGGCACTCTCCTTCATGTTGATCTGATACATGGAGTCATTTTCTTTCTGCTTGAAGTACTTTCCTTTAATATTTCTATAGTGCATGTATACTGGTGATTAATCCAGCTTTTGCTTATCTGAAAAGGTCTTCATTTCACCTTGGTTTTTAAATGTTATTTTGGCTGGATATATAATTCCAGTTTGACTTGTTTTTTTATTTGTTTGTTTTGTTTTGTTTTGTTTTTTTAAGCACTTCAAAGATGTTGTCCCACCATCTTCTGGCTTATTACAAGTCATGACTGATGGGAAATCAGTGGTATTTCTTATCATGATTCCCGTCTATAATATGTCTTTTTTCCCTCTTGTTGCTTTTAAAAGTTTCTCTGTCTTTGATTTTCAGGAATTTGATTATGATATACCTGAGTGTGGTTTTCTTTGTGCTTACTGTGAATAGACTTCATTGAGTTTATTGGCTCTGTATGTTGACATTTTTCATCAAATTTGAGGAAATTTAGGCTATTATTTCTTCAAATGTTTTCTGCATCATTTCTTCCCTCTTCTTCTGTATGTCCACTTACATGTGTATCAGACCAATGTTTTCCTATAGGTCGATGATCTTTGTTCCTTTTTTAAAAGCCTTTTCTTTCTCTGTTCTTCAGTTTGGATGATTTCTGTTGACCTGTTTTCATGTTCACTGATCTTTTCTTCTGCATTGTCCAATCTAATGTTAAGCCTATCCAATGACTTTTTCATTTCATAAATTGTATTTTTCAGTTCTATAATTTCCACTTGTTTCTTTTTAAAGTTACTCTTTCTTCTTTGAGATTTCTATATTGACATCCATCTTTTCCTATAAGTTCTTGAATTTATTTATATTGGCTATTTTAAAGTTTTATCTGCTACTGCCCACATTTTGTCATCTCTGGGTCTGTTTCTGTTGACTTTATTGTCCTGGTTATGGGTCAGATTGTCTTGCTACTTTGTATGTAGTTATTTTTTTTAAGGATGTACCAGGGATTGAACCTGGGACCTTGTACATGGGAAGCAGGTGCTCAACAACTGATTTACATCCACACCCCTGTGCAGTTATTTTTTATTGAATGCTTGACATTATTAATGCTATGTTGTATTTAGATTTGTTGTTTTCCTTTAAAGAGTGTTGAGTTTTGCTTTGGCAGGCATTTAATGTATTGGTGATTTGGATTGCTCCTGTTCTTAAACTTTGTTAAGTTGGGTCAAGAGTAGCCCACATGTTAGGGCTACAGTCGTCTTATTCTTAAAGATTGTCCTTTCATGGATCTTCACTGAATTCCCAGAGCATTCAGTAGAATCTCTCCCCTGTGACTGGTTAGAAATCCAATGTCTTCTAGCACTGTGTAGCTGTGTACACTCGATCTGTAGTTCACAGATCCTCAGTATTCCCTTCCAGGCCATGAAGGCCTTTCCATGTACATGTGCAGCTCTGTATTTGGGCAAAGACTGAAGGGGACCATTGTAGGTTGAATTATATACCCCAGGAAAAAAAACAAAAACAAAAACATGTTCTTAATCTTAATCCATTCCTGTGGGTAGGAACCGATTGTAAAAAGGACCTTTCGAAATGAGGGTGGCCAATTGAATCAGGATGGGTCTTAATCCTATTACTGGGGACTTTATGAGGAGAGAGCCACATGGAGAAGAAGAAGCTGGAAGTCAACAAGACCTGGACGAGAAAGGAGAGGACATTGCCATGTGCGTTGCCTTGTGACAAAAAAGCTAAGGACCCAGAGATTGCCAGCAGCCAGCCCCACAATGCCACAGTCTTTCAGGAAAAAGCATTGCCTTGCTGATGCCTTGATTTTGGACTTCTAGCTTTAAACCTGTGAGCCAATAAATTCCTGTTGTTTAAGCAACCCCATTTTCTGGTATTTGTGATTACATCTGGGAACCTAAGACAAGGACCCATATGCAGCTTTCTGGAATGCCTTCTCTATTAATCTCCTTGTTTGGCACCATGCCCCACAAATTCCAGCCACCCCAGCAGCCTGAACTCTAACCTTTGTTTATTCCACCCACTGAGACCATTACTATGTTTTGTGATCTATGTTCTAGGCTACCATTTGGAAATTGTCCCCTGGCAGAAAGCTGGATTGAATGTCAAGTTTACCTCATGTGTTTACCTTGCTCAAGATTACCCGTGTTTTTTGTAAATCTCTATGAGCATTGAGAGTACAGCTCTTGGCACAGGCACATATTAGTTGGTTAGTAAGGAGTTTTTTAAGGAGAAAGGTATGGTTAATTTGGCTCACTTAGGTCCTATATCTGGAAATACTCACAAGGCTATTCAAATGGCCTATCTGGAGAATCATTCTCTATCTCCTCTATCTACTCCCAATTCCCCTTCAGGGGTAACCAACTTTCTCCTCAGAAACTGGCAAGCAGTTTTTAGTGCATTTTGGTTACTCAGTTTGTAAAGCTTCAAGCATTCTGAGAATAATCAGAATTACATTCATCAACAGCTCAGATGCACACTGTTCTCTGGGGGGTTGGATATGTTTTTTTCCAAACAGCTAAATGCTCTCTGGAAGAATTATTGGTGGGGAGGGGACACTGTGAACAAGCGAGCATAAATCATCATTCAGCATGCATCCTTGAAGCCCCGCATATTGTTTCCCACATCACCAAGAAAAGTGATTCGAGGCTGTTCCAAGAGGGACACTGCGAGAGGAAGAGGGCAGCCCTAGCGGGTCTCCTTGAAAGGGAGGGCTCCAGGTTGAAGAAGCCCTTGGGCAAAAGAAATCCCCAGCAAATACTCTGGCTCTTGCATTCACCTCAAATACCCACCTCGGCCTGATCTTCCTGGGGGCTCATTTTCAGGACCAGTGAACCAAATGAAAGACAAACCATTTTCTTTTGTTTACAACTTGACTGGGAAGATCAGGTCCCCAAAGGAAAGATTATTTCAAGCCTGCTTTGGAGATTATGTTTGGATTTTTCGCACTTTACCGTTATCAACTTCCCCCTTCCCCCACCACACACATTATGTAATCAGTTCCATCCTCCCTGCTGTACAAAATGTGCCATTTGGCTTTATGGCCTAAGTATCCCTTTCTTGCCTCAGAGACCCTGAAGGAACCATTTGAGTTTGGAATTCCTATAGTTTTGGCCATTGGAACTACCTCTGCAACCACGATTTCCTTCACCAGCAAGCACCAACATGCCTGCATTTTGGTTCAAAAGCACAAGACAAACAAGGAGCTGAAAAGACTGAATGTGTGAGAGTTTTAATTTTCCTCTTGGGACAACAAAACAACAAGTTATGATTTTCCTCCAAGCAAACAACCTGTTTTCCATATGTCTCCAAGAGAAAATTGCTTTTATGTTATTCTACATGTTCCACAGATAATTCCAGTGGGGGTAAGGGGGTGGAGATCCTAGAAAGCAGCACATTTTCTTAGGTTGTGGCGAGAATGTTTTCCAACTCAGTCTCTAAGCTAGAGTAATTGGGGTTGGAGCACCCACTCTAACTTTGCTTCTGAAAGGAAGCTAGAGAATGAATAGGACCCGAGCTTGCTTGACATGAGCTATGAGGGCCACCGAGTGGGGGCCCAGCGAGGGCCTGGGGCAGATAATGGTACATGGTCCTGCCCTGACACCAACACAGAGTACCTGTCTCCCTCCATGGGATGGAGAAAGATGGTACAGAAATAACTTTTTAATGTTACCTTCTGAAGTCTAGTTCCCAGCGCACCTGTAGCCCCCACTCTTAAACCTTGGAGGAGGACCCTGGGTGGCCCTTCCCATCCTTGGTATAACAGCAAAGATTTTGGTTCCTGACCTTGTCATTCCCCTACTTCAATACCTTCAAAAGCTCCCCATTGCTTTTAGGATAAAGTCCAAATTCTTTAGACTCTGTCACAAGGTAAATTCTTAATGACCTGGTTCTGCTGCATCTTGACTCTCATCTCTCATTACTGCCTCTGCCATCTCCTCTCCACTCCCTGCCTCTCCTCCCCTCACCCCTGCCACCTTCTGTCTTCAGCCATATGGAAGTGTTTGTGACTTGAAATGCATGGGACTCTTTCAGCCTGGCACCTTGTTCCAATGGGAGCAATATGCACACGTGCCACCCTGCTAACTCTTGCTTATACGTCAAATCTCAAACAGGGTCACTTTCTCCAGGAGGCCTACCTGGATCTTCCAAGGCTGGATGGGGCATCCCTCCTACTTGCTGCAGAGTTCAGCGTGCTTACTTTACCACAGGGATTCATTTACAAGTATTTATTGAGCACTTCTAGGTAGCAGCCTCTGTCTAGGCACTGAGAACACAGGAGGGAATGAAACAGCCAGTGAGGACTCAAAGTCTAGGCCCGGCTGCCTCCAAAGCCCTTTTCCCACAGACCCAGCCACCTCCCTGTTCTCAGCTTCAGGCATGTATTTGGCAAATCTAGCAAAAGCACCCAGGTGCCCGCCAGCTGCCTACCCGAGGAATGAGTGACAACCCTGGTTTAACACATCTGCAAGCACCTACAGGCAGCTGTTACCTGTGGCCAAGTCTATGCAGATGTGCTTTACCACAAACCTTAGGTAAGAGATGAGTGAGCAAAGCAGGCAGAGAGGAAGCAGGATAAATAGGATGCAGTAAAACCCATCTGGTTTGGCTTTGAGACAGGAGTTCGGTAAATCTGGAGGCACCTGTGCCTGTGACATCCCTGAGGCTGAAGCTGCCACTGGGCTTGGTTCTGCTTCCTGGGATGTGACATGAATTCAGAGGAGAAAGGAAGCAAGCTCTCTCCTGGTTGTTGGGAGAGGGAAGGATCCCATCCATGAAGTCAGACAGGCCAGCCTCAGGACGATTGTGAAATGAGAGAAATGCATGCCTATCTCACCAGTCATGCCTCTCTTTGTCTGTGTAGGTAGAGAACCTACTACCCTACATAGTATACACTCACTATGATGATTAATTTCATCTGTCAACTTGCTTAGGTTATGGTGTCCAGTTGTTTGTTCGAGCAAGCACTGGCCTGATTATTACTGTGAGGGTATTTCATAGATGGATTTACATCATTAATCAGTTGATTGCATCTATGGCTCTTTGCATCTACAATCAACAAGGAAGATAGCTGTTAGTAATAAGGCGAGTCTCCTTATCCAATCAGTTGAAGGTCTGCTGCTGTCAGAACCGTGGTAGGCTTTGGGGGAGCAGAAGGAGGGAGACAGTAAATATTCCAACTGCTCTATCTGTCCACTCTCCTTCCAGTACCTCCCATTGGCCAGATAACAGCCAGAGGGCAAGGTCTTTTTGATAATGCAGTCATAGTGGACAGTCTCCTAGCCACCAAGGAAGGAAAGAATGAGACAGGACTGGGAGGGCAAAGGAGAGAATTAGCACACAGACTTGCTGTTCTCACATCCCTCAGTGACCCCCATACCTTTTTGCTGACAAACTAGTAGTTTATTCTCATGACTGTCTTTCAAAACCCACCTGAGTGGGTGGGGAAAAGTGGAGTTAAAGTATTACAATTATTCTAAGGTCCTTTCATTGTATAGGTAGTAAAAGTACTAATTTATATTAAACTGTTGTAAATCAAAAATACATGGTGTAATCTCTAGGGTAATCAACCACTAGAAAAAAAGTGATAAAATAATGTACATCTAAAAGCTAATACAAGGAGGAAATGAAATGATTTTTTAAAAATACTTGAATAATCCAAAAGAAGTATCAGAGGTCCAAAAGAAGCATGAGAGGAGGGGGAAAAGAATATAGAACAGAGAGAAAACAAATGATAAAATGATCATTTTAAGCCCAAATATATCATTGTTTCAATATTTGCATTAATGTAGATGGACAAAATGCTTGAATTAAAATGTAAACATTGTCAGACTGGATTTAAAAAAAACAACCTCAACTATATGCTGCTTAAAAGAAACACACCTTAAATATGAAGAGATAGAAAGGTTGGATATAAAAGGATGGGAAAAATATACTATACAAACATTAAGAAAAACAAAAATAATATAGCAATACATCAAAGTGAATTTTAAGGCAAGACATTTCTAAAGATCAAGAAAGACAATTCATAATGATAAAAAAAGGGTCAATCCACTAGGAAGGTATAACACTTCTAAATTTACACATGTAAGAAACAGCCTCAAAATATATGAAACAAAAATTAGCAGAAGTAGAAGGTGAAATAGATAAATCTATTTTTCAGTAAATAAGAGTAGGGCAAAAAAATAAGTAAGGATACAGAATATTTGAAAAACATAATTAATAAACTTGACCTATATAGAACACTGCACCCAACAACTGCAGACTATAAATTCATTAAAATGAACACAAAACATTTACAAAAATGGACAGTATGCATAGCTAAATCAAATCTCCACAAATTTTAAATAATTGAAATCACACAGAATACGCTCTTGGCCTACAGTGCAATTAAACTAGAAATCAGTAACAAAAAGTTAAATAGAAAATCCCCACTATTGTAAAAAAGTATAGAAGACCTAAATAGCATAGGGATATACCATCTTCATGGACTGTAAAGCACAATATTGTAAAGATGATAACATCTCCACATCAATCTGTAGACTAAATGCAAGCCAAAGTAAAATCTCTAGAGTTTTATGTGAGAATGTGTATGTTTGATATATATCAACAAGTTGATTCTAAAATGCATAAGGAAATACAAAGGGCTAAGTACAGCTAAAACAATGTTAAAGAAGAACAGAGCTGCAGAATGTATACTGTCAGACTCCAAGACTTATTATAAAGCTATAATAATTTTCATAGTGTGAAATTATTGCAAAAATATACAAATAGACCAAAGGAATAGACTTGAGAGTCCAGAAATTGAAATACATATATCTGGCCACCTAATTTATGATAAAGTAGAGAAATTGATTTTTAAAATAAATTGTTCTGGAGCAATTATAAACTTTTAAGGGAAAAATGAATCTTGATCATTACCTTATATTAGACATAAAAGACATTTCTAAAGGAATTGCAATCTAAATTAAAAAGTAAAACAATAAAGATGTTTGAAATAAAAAATTAGGGAACATCTTTGTAATCTTAGAGTAGTTAATATTTCTTAACTAGAACATAAAAAGTTCTAAACTTAAAGGAAATTTTGATAAATTGGACAAAATTAGAATGAAGAACACCCATTCATCCTAAATACTTGCTAAAAGAGCAAAAAAGGCAATACGTAATTTCCCAAAAGGGATTCATATTCAGAATATAAGAAAACTCCTAACAATCATAAGAAAACAAACGTACAAGCCAATCACTCAATAGAAAAATGGGCAAAAAAACTTGATTAGGCACTTCACAAAGGAGGTTAGCCAATAGCTAAAAAGCATATAAAGAAGTGATGGAGCTCATTAGACATCAGAGAAATGATAACTCAGACTACAATGTGATATCACACCTACCAAAATGATAAATTAAAATCATGCAATACCAAGAATTGGCTAGGATGTGAAGCAACTGGAACTCCTGTATATTGCTTACTGTTTGAAAGTATCTATGAAAGTTGAACATATGCTTGTCCTATAACCCAGCATATCTTAGAATACTCAATAGAGATACATACATATATTCCTCAAAAAACATGTCCAAGAACATACTGTCATACTGGCCCACATGGAGAGTCAATTTATGAAAATACACCAAGTTGTACACCTATGACTTGTATGTTTTTCTCTGTGTATATTATACTGCAATAAAAGGTTACCAAAAACTCAATTCCTGGTGGATTGAGAAATATAAATATGATTACACTGAAGCTAGCAAGTTCTTGAATAATGTAACCTCTCTGAAGGGAGGGTAGGGAGGAAAACTTACCTAAGTTAGTTTGGAAGATAGAATTATGATTATATACTGTAAAGCTAAAGACAAAAAGAACTGTACAGAAATATTATACTCAAGTAAAATTATTTCTCATAGGTGATATGGAGCAATTCTGAAACTTCATGTGTGTACTAGACTTGAATAAATAAATATGTTGTAGATATCACTGTCAGAGAAAGAAGATAAAAATTCGGAGAGGAGAAAGGATCAAATGAGCCCTGTGGTCTTGTACCAGAATCTTTAGTATCAATATAAATTCATGGTTTTTAATACACATGCACACAAATGGATATGTAGAGCAATAAATATATGTGTGTGTGTATACATACATATATTTCCTAGCTTTTTCAGCTGAGAAGGCCTAGAGACAATGACTTCTCAGTATCAATGCTCACATCTAGCACCCAAATCTTGGTTTCTAAATACCATCCTACAATAAAAGATACCAGGAATCCTTGGGAAAATGATTGATTCCCAGGCTTGCACTGGGAAAATACAAGGTGAATCTGGAACATCTTGTAGTGTCACAGAGTAAGGAAGTATTCAAAAATTGATAGGTGGATGTCAAAAGACACAGAATTCAACTTGCAGAAGCTCCCCATAATTACATTGGGGACAATTGGAGCAGCAAAATAAATATGACAGAAATGGACTATAACACATACAATAAAATGAATATCCATGAGGCCTGATTAATACGATTGAATAAATAAATGGGGACACAGCAATTCCTTACAGAAAAAATTCAATTAATAAATGTGGAAGGAATTGTAGAAATAGAAAATCGTCATTGGGCAAACAAAACAGAAAGAATTACTGCAGGCAAGAATCATCAAAGGATGATAAAATTAGTTGGTGAAAATATCATGAGAATAGGATATTTATATAATTTAAAAGTATCTCCCCACAGGATACTTAATAGTTACATGGGGGAAAATAGCAACTTTGCTACAGAGAATCCTGGCACACAACACCTTTATCAAGCAATCAAAGTTAATCTGACCAGTAGTAAGATATCCCAACATCATGTGCCTTCTGGCATGATGCACTGAGAAGAGCACAATATCACATCAGTGGTATTCTTGCCCCAAGATGCATAACTTCAATCTAATCATAAGAAAAACTGAAAATATCTAGTGTTGGTGAGGATGTGGAGCAACTGGGACTGTAATACAGTGTCGGTGGGAATGCAAAATGGCACAGCCACTTTGGAAAACTGTAGCAATTATTTATACATGTAGTTAAACATACACTCACATAGCTCTAGCATTCTATGCCTAGGTATTTACCCAAGAGAAATGAAAGCTTATAACCACAGAAAGACTTGTACATCAATGTTTATGCCAACTTTATTTGTGATAGCCCAAAACTGGAAATCAACTGGTGAATGGATAAACAAATTGTGGTACATTTGTGTAAAGGAATATTACTCAGTAATAAAAAAAATGAATAAACTACTGATACAAAAACATAAATATATCTCAGATGTGTTATGCTAAGTGAAAGAAAGAGACTCAAAAGGCTCTTGTAGTATAATTCTATTTATATGACATTCTGGAAAAGACAAAACTACATTAGAAACAGATGGGTGGTTTCCAGGAGCTGGAGTAGGGAAAGAGGTTAACAACAAAGAGGCATGAGAGAATTTGATTGTGGTAGTGGTTACATGACTGTAAATTAAAAATTCAAAACTATCTACTAAAAATTCAAACTATCTAATTTATATTTTATACCTCAAAACCTGCCATTTGAAAAAACCAAAACTTACAGATATCATATTTACAGTTTAATGCTTGGAATAGTGTTGATAATCATGAAAAACTGGAGACAAACCAAAATTGAGGGGCATTCTACAATATAACTCTTCAAAATTGTCAAAGTCATAAAAGACAAAGAAAGACTGAGAAACTGTCACATATTGGAAGAGGCTAAGGAAACATAGGCAATGTGGGAATCTTAGATTGGATCCTGTACCACAAAAAGAACATTAATGGGACAAATGGCAGAATGGGATTAAGTTCTGTAGATTAGTTATTAGTACTGTGATGATATTAATTTTCTTGTTTTAATAATTGTATTTTGGTTGTATAATATGTTATTGTAGCAGTTTGATATTGTTTATGAATTCCAAAAATAGATATTGGATTGTGTATGTAAACTGGTCTCTTCCCCTGGGCATATTAGAGTATATTAAATTCAGAGGTTCACTTTTATGTGATTAAATTAAGATTAGGGTTTTTTATCTGGGCCACATCAGTAGGACATTGAGTCCCCGCCCCCTTGGTGGGTGGGGACTCACAGAGGTAACCACATGGCAGAGGAGAGAATTGGAGTTTTGATGCTGGAGCCCCAGGAAGCAAACACACAGGAGAAGGACACAGAGGAATAGAGATGGCTTCATAGACACGGCAGAGGCCCCGGGAAGAGAGAGAGCCTGATAGTTTATAGCTGGCCTTGTGGAGAGAAAAGAGGAGCTGAGCCCAGAGAGGAACGAGCCCTGGGAGAAAGACGAGACTTATCCCAGCCTACAGCTGATATTGGAAGAAGCTGGGACCATGGAGCCTTAAGAGGAAGGGGAAGGCTGGACCCTTGCAGACGTCAGCAGCCATCTTGCTCCAACACGTGGCAACAGACTTGGGTGAGGGAAGTAACTTATGCTTTATGGCCTGGTAACTGTAAGCTTCTACCCCAAATAAAAACCCTCTAGAAAACCCAACAGATTTCTGGTATTTTGCATCAGCACCCCTTTGGTTGACT
>JAQZBX010090603.1:0-12496 GCA_029593785.1 Cabassous unicinctus
AAATTACAAGTTAATGTATTACCCCACAGCCCAAGTAGGAAATACTAATTTGTTTTTACCTATGCCTCAAACTATACAAAGTAAAGAAATTAAGGTCATTGCTACTAAGAATCTTAAACACTTAAAAAATAAAAGTTTATTCATTGGATGCCTGTTTTTATATAATCTACTGTAGCTATGAACAATGTATAATATACTTAAATACTAATCAAAACTTTAGTACAATACATTGCATACTTAAGTAAATTAATAACTTGTGTTTTACATATAAAAGTGTTTTATTAAATGTATATGTAGATCTCTTGTTTTGAGTTTCAACAGTCCTGAAACCAAATGTATTAAAAAGCAAGTTTGGTAAGTATTATTCAAGCCTAGAAGTAAAGCATCATACAACAAAACTTTGTTAATCAACAAACCAATGCCTTACTAGTTAACACTTCATATTTCAGGAAGCATATTGGAAATCAAAATAGTAAGTACATCAAAGATGTTTTGTAACAAATTAAAAAAAGATAAAGTGCATTTCAACAGATGTTGTATTCCTCCCTGGGGGAGCTGGCCACTCTCCCTGGGACTGATGCATAAACCTTAAAATGTACAGCCCAGGGAGTGTTGTGTTCCTTCCTGAGGAGGCTGGCCCCTTCCTCTGGAATTAGCAAAATACTCCCAAGTTGGCATCTATAGTACCAAATTTGTTAATCCTAAACACAGTCAACCAAAACTCTAGTGTCAGTTGCTACTTCAACAATTCAACACTTCCCAGCTAAAAGCTAAATATTGGTAAATATATATATGAAGCTGCTCTGTTTATCTGTCATTCTGTAACATTGTTCGGTATTGACTTAATCTTTTGATTGGTTGTGTTGTTTATGTTTCTCACCCTAGTTGTCAGTATAAGCTTATTAAACTAAATATATATATTAACATTTATTTTATATCTATCCAATACTCTAGCCAACAATAAGCCAAATATATCAGTGTATTAGACAACTTGTTTAGTGGAAGAATAAAGATAATAATCAATAAGAGAAGGCAAAAGTTAGGTAGGATATAGGGAAGAGGTTTTGCTTGTGTCTTTCCATAAAATTCGGAACACCTTATCTGGCTACTCAGTAGGTGTGTTCGGCCAGCATCTTCTTTGGAAACTACAGCTCCACCCTTATCTAGCAATGTTGAGGCTAACTCCCCTCCTCCTGCTCCTCCTGCAAATCCTCTCACGCCCGCAGCCGACTGATGAAAGAAATATCTATGCCTGGACATTCTCTGTGCGAGAGATTGCCCCCAACAACCCTCGAACTGTGAGTAACCTTATTGGCAATGCCTCCTGTCCTACTACAGGATGCAGCGCACCCATCACTATACACATCAACCCTGCTAAGACGCTTTGTTTCTCTCGCCCATACTTGTGCTTCCCTCACCTGCAAAAAATACCTACTGTACCGACAATGGGTATGATTCCTCATATGGAGGCTGCCCGCATTGGTATTGCATCACCAGTATGTCCACTTTAAATCCGTTATCTACATTTTTTCAAAACCACACTGGATGTTACATCCGAATCTCTGGCCCTTGGAATCAAAGGTGGCAGGATGGAGTTAGAGCTGCCTTTTATTTAACCTGGTCCACTCCATCGAGCTTTTTTAAAATTGCTTGGCAATACATGTTCCTTAGCTCCTCTCCAACTGTCACCCCCATTGAAAGGACTGGAGAAAAAATTATTAAGGCAGGAAAGCAACTTGCAATAGCCTTTTCCCCCTATCAGCCCCTTACCTTGGTTCAGATCCTTACCAATACCCTAAACCTCCTCAACGCCTCGGGTATTGCCCCTAACATTAGCTCCTGCTTCCTGTGTGCCTCCCTTGGCCGCCCGCTCATGGCAGCTGTACCCGTCTATAGCGGCCCCTTAAATGCCACGAATAGTATGGCCTGCAGCGGCCCATCTATCCACAACATCACCCTTTTTGATGTGTCTCTAGAAAACATAACATGCTGTATCACTTCTAACTCTACACCCAGTCCTAGTACCTACTCATACACTAATAACATCTCTGTAACATCCACTCTGTTCGCCTCACAAGGCTTCCGCTTTTGGTGCGATTTTTCCCTGACCCCCTGCATTAGTACATCTTCCCCCGGCCTGGCCCTTGCTTGTTACTCTCTCTGGTCCCCTGGTTAACCCTTTACACCAAATATGAAGTAAACTCTCTTATGATTGCACCTCACCAGAAAAGAGCAGCATTCCTCCCCCTCCTTATATGTGCCAGCCTTACTACCTCAGTCGTAGCCACTTCAGTGGCTGGCAGTGCCCTAGGAAACACTAGTCACAGCCGAAGGTTTCCGTAACATATTACAAGTCACCACTGACCCAACCGCTCAATCTCTGGAGTCTCTCCAAAGGCAACTTACTTCAGTCACACAAGTGGCTCTCCAAAACCGCTATGCCCTAGACCTCCTAACAGCAGAAAAAGATGGAACTTGTCTTTTTTTACAGGAAGAGTGCTGTTACTATATCAACTAGTCAGGGGTAGTAGAACAAAATGTCCAGGCCTTGTTCAATCTCCGCAATGATTTAGCCAACAAATACAGGACAAAACAATCACTCTTTTCTTGGCTCAACTCCCCGCTCTCAGCTTGGCTAGCCCCCATTATTACCCCGCTTTTAACTTTTCTCTTTTTCCTTCTCATAGCTTCCTGTGTTGTCAAGTTTATCTGAAAACAAATTTTGAGCATATTGTTACTAACTTACTGCCAACTTCAATTTCCACAGTATCAATGGCTGCCACTGCAGCATCCAGAGCTCCAGCGGTCAACACCGCTGAGCGGGAACACTGAGCTGTAAACCCCCCTCTCCCCCTTTTTTCCAGCAGGCACCACCCAGTTGTTTCCCCAAACCCTCTCCATTGTTTATATTTGCCCCCTCCCCTCCTTTGGTTACATCTGACATCCCCCTCTACCAAGCTAAAAGAAGCAAACCAATGAGCAGCCTTTGGGCAAGTGCACAGTATACTTAAAAGCTCCGTTAAAAATACCCCCTTATGCACAGAAATTTGGCCAGCACTCAATGATGGGTAAGACCGCCAGAGGGGGGCAACCTAAGACAGGCACAGTCAAGAAAACCCCTGCACCCACCACTCTTCCCCTCCATTTTATAATAAAGGAGGGGGAGATGTGGGAAGAGGTGTGGGGGGGCGAGGGTGGTACAGAAGCTCTGAGCGTGCTGCCTGGGAAAACCAGGACATGGACAGCTCCTTGGCGCCAATGCCGCAACCAACCGTGGACAGCTCCTTGGCACCGGATGCCGCAACCAATCAGGAACGGACGTCTTTGCAGCTACCACAGCCAATCGGCTGCTGACATCTGTAACAACATCTCTTTGCCATGTTCTTCAAGATGGCCACTGCAGCTCGGCCCTGTCCCCTTTCTCTCATGCACATTCCATACCTTATATGGACATAAACCCATCCCAGCCAATCAGAATCCACCCAGTGTGCCTTACCCTTCCCCCGTTTCACTCAACCCCTCCCATTCTGTATAAATATCAAAGCCTGCCTAATGAAGTTAGACTTGGAAGCCCAGCCTTGTCTCTGGAGTGTGCGATAGTCTCCATATTCGTTACTCATCGTCAGCTGGTGACCAGGAAGTGTCCGTCTTCCCACTCTTGTCTGCGGCTTAAGACACAGACCCCGGCGTTTGGCTCACTGCGCTCAGGGATGCCTGAGCCCGGTGGGCTGCAACCCCCACTCCCTTCGTCCCCCGACCGCCCGTTCTCCAAAGGAACTGCCCCGGGAGTGGCGATCGGTGGCGGCGGCAGACAGCAGCAGCGAGCATTGGTCGGCGGTAAAGCCCGGCCCCCAGGTCGGCGGTCAGCGTCAGAGCCCACGAGGTCACGCCGAGAAGAAGCCAGATGGAAATTTGGCAGTGATTACAATTAGCCTGTAAGTCAATTGGAGATTATTGCCATTTAAACTATCCTAAATCTTCTTATTCATTAACTTGGAATATATTTCTATTTATACAAGTCTTCTCTAAATTCTTTCAATGATTTTTTTCCTTACTTTTCACAGTATTCATTTCTCACTCCATTTTTAGCAATTTATTTCAAAGTATTTTATTTTTGTAGCTCTTATAAATTTTTAAAATTTCATTATTCATTGATTGTTATTGTTATTGTACAGAAATGCAATTGACTTTTGTATTTATATTTTCTCTCCTACGATTTTGCTGAGTTCTAATAAATCATTGAATACAGTTTCTAAAATATATAAATTATAATGTCAATTATACATTTGTAAATTAACAAAAGGCAAAGAAATAGTAGATGTGAACAATTGCTAAGAGGAAAAAGTACAGACCCTGTAATAAACTAGACATCATAATTAGCAAACAAAGACTTTGTCATTTAAAATATATTCAAAGATTCAATGATCATAATGAGGTACAGATGGGAAATCTCAGCATGGAAATTCTAAAACTGAAGAACACAATATCAAATTTTTTTTTAAATTTCTTAATGGTTTAATTGCATATCAAAGATGGCAAAAGAAAGGGTCAGTTAACCTGAGGACAGATTAATACTATTACCCAATATATGAGCATTTAGATGCTGCATAACAAATGTCCACAAATTTATCTATTTAAAACAATAACATTTTGTTATTTCATTGCTTTCCATTGGGCAGGAGGCTGAATATGGTTTAGCTGGCTAAAATCAAGGTGCTGATTAAGGTTACACTAAACTCATGATTTATTGGCAGAATTCAGTACTTTAATGTTGTGTGAATGAGATCCCTATTTTCTTTCTGGCCATCAGCCAGAAGTCTTCTCAGCTTTGATACACCTTTTGCAGTTCTTCGACACATGACTTTCTCCACAATGTGAGAGTTTCCTTCTTAGGAGAGCATATCTAATATATTGTCTCTATGACTTTTTCTCTCTCTTATCTCTAGATCTTTCTTTAAAATTCCCACCTGATTATATCAGAGGCACCCAGAATAATATTCTTTTTTAATAACTTAAAATCAACTGATAAGGGACTTTAATCACATCTGCAAAATTCTTTCCTCTATGCTATATAGCATAATCTAATCACATGAGTAATATCTAGTAATACTCACAGGTTATGTCCACACTCAAGGGGAGAGAATTGTAAAGAGCATGTATATCAAGGAGCATGAATTCTGAGGGTCACCACAGAAAACTGGCTACCACATCCAATATATTATACAGGAAAAAATATTGGTAAAAGTTGAACAAGAATCTCAATGACTTATTGGAAAATTTGTTGGACCAGAAAGTATGTAATTGGAATCTCAGAACAATAGGAAAAAGTGAATGAGAGAGAAATACATATTGAAATATTTACCAAAAATGTCCCAAATTTGATAAAATAGATAAGTTTATAGATCAAAGAAGCCTAGAAATTAGAAATATAATAATAGGAATGTATGAAATTAAAATGTACACATTATCAAATGAAATGATTATTTAATAAGAAATAGCAAGGGATCTATAAAGCAGCTATTAGAACTAAAAAGTGAATATAGAAGAGCCACAGGATGCAATGTTATTTATAAAAATCAATTGCATTTCTGTGTAGTAGCAGCAAACATTTGGAAAATGGTAACATCAACAAGTCCATTTATTATAACATTCAAAAGCATGATGTTCTTGAGGAAACATATATCAAAACATATAAAGGCCCTCTAAACTGAAAACTACTCTATATTGTTGAAATAAATTTCAAAAACCCCAAAGAAATGGATAAAGATACAATGATCATGGACAGGAAGGCTCAATATTGTTAAGAAGCTAATTTTTACCAGATTGGCATAGTGATTCAACACTACCTCAAAGAAAAAAGAGAATCTCAATAAACATATTGTAGACATTAACAAGTTAATTCTAAAATTTACTTAGAAAGGCAAAGAAAAAATAAGAATCAACAATGTAATCTTAGTAAAGAAGAACAAAATCAGAGAACTTATAACTAATTCCAGGGTATCCTGTAAAGTGACAATAGTAACTCAGTGTTATATTGGAATAAGTATAGGCAAACAAATATATAAAATAATGAGGCTGGAATTAGAATCAACTGATTTTTGACAACAATGCTAAGGGAATTCAATAGTGAATGAAATGGTGCTTGAAAAACTGGATAAATACATGAAGAAAAGTACAACTCAATGCCTTGCCTAACCCATTAAAAAATAACAGATGAATTATGAAACTAATCTTTAAAAGAAAAAGTTATAAAATTATAAATTTCCTAGAGCAAAGCATGAGAGTAAATTTCTCAGAAAATTTTGGATATTCTACCAAATACTTCAAAATTACAAAGTTTTCATCACCAATGGATGAAATTACAACAGTGAGGTGGAGCCAGTGGCCACTGGATGCTTTTGGGGCAGGGAAGGGAAAAGTAGTTGTAATACAGGGGATTTTTCAGGACTTGGGAATTATCCTGAGTGACATTACAATGACAGATATAGGCCATTTTACATCAGCATATAACATGCAGAACTGTGTGGGAGAGAGTGTGGTCTACAATGTGAACTATGGTCCATGCTTAGTGGCAAAGTCCCAGGATGTGTATATCCATTGCAGGTAATGTGCCACACTAATGAAATATGTTTATGTGGGATGTTATGGGAGTTTTGGGAGGTGGGGAACAGGGGAATCCCTGTAATTTTTGTGTAACATTTATGTAATCTAAGCATCTTTTAAAATATATTTTAAAAAAAATAAAAAGAAAATGAAGGTAAGACAAACGGGAAGAAAGTATTCTCAATAAACATATCCAACATAAAACTTGTACTGAAAATATATAAATAACTTCTATAAATCAGTATTAAATACAAATGAGTCAATAAAAATGACAAAAGCCTTTCAAGACATTTAAAAGAAGATAATACAAATAGCTAATAACCACATGAAATAGACCCAACATCTTTAGTCAGCAAAGAAAATGCAAATTAAAGCACAATGAGATATTATTCCTCACCTACTAAAGTGAGTTAACTTAAAAAGACTGAAATGCCAAGCTTTGGTGAGGATGTAGAATAATTTGAAATGTCATCCATTGAAGGAGACAATTTTGCTCTTTCTTTGGGAACCCTTTGCCACATGATCCAATCATTCCATTACTCAGTGTTTGCCCAGTAGAAATGAAAAACGCTGTCTATAAAATGCTTATAAAAATTTTTCACAGCACTTTATTCATGATAGCTCAAACACTTGGAACCAACACAAGGTCCACCATCAAGGGGATGGACTAAGAAATAGTGGTATATTCATATGACGGAATAGTGCTGAGATGAATCCTGAAAACAACATTTGAGCAAAATACATTGTACAAAAAATGATAAAAATTGCATGATTCCATTCATATAACGTTCAAAAAGAGGCAAAACTAATCCATAGTGAAAGAAATGAGAAAATTATTTGCTATTGGGTAGTAGTAAATAACTGGAAAAGGGTGCAAAGGAAAATTCCTGGCTCCATGAACTTTCCTAGTTCATGAAAACACTGCATATATTACTGTGGTGGTAGTTGCATAGAAGAATAGGTGTGAATCTAAAATGAATGAGTAAATAAGTAAATAAATTAATAAATTTCTATTAAAAGGTAATGAGGGAAAAAATCCTATATATGTTTCAAGAGGAAACATAGGGGAAATATTGGACTTCACAAAATTAAATTATGTTAGATAATGTGTGTAAATATTCATTCTAAAATGTGTGTATGCAGTTTTCTATATAATTATTTAGAACGTGTTACAAAGGTGTTTCAAGGAGAGAGGAGATGTTATCATCTCTGCCTCTATATTCTAATTGCAAGATAAATACTGAAATAATTAGAAAAGACTTCCTAGTTGTGTTATGCTACTTACCACACAACTTAATCAGAGTGGACTGAATGGTAAGAAATGGCAAATTAAGTTCTCTCAAGAAAAATTTTATCACTTATAAAGTTATATTCCATCCCTAGTAACTAAAATAGCATACAAAAAAAAAAACAAAACAGATTTAGGGATTGAGGAACAAGGTCAAATTTTCCTGCTAGTCTCTTAAGGTTTTATGAACTATACAGAGTGAACAATAGCTATCTTCTGTTTCATAATGTATCATGAAGTTCAATTATCCTTCCCTACCTTGCAGACCCCTCTCTATTCATTCATACGAAAAGTTTTGTAGTGAGTACCAAAATGTGCTGGAAATTTCACAGTTGCTATAAGCCAGACAAAATTCCTGCCCTCAAAGATTTGATGTTCTAGGACCAGGAAAACAGAAATTAATTAATTAATATATAATATGATGTCAAATAATACATAAGTAATGTAAAGGAGGGCCAAAGCCGATTATGGTGTTCAAGGTGATAGGGGGAGGAAAATTATTAAAGGAGGTGTTAAGAGGATTTTTTGTTTGTTTTGTTTTGTTTTGTTTTCTGAAAGGGTGACATTTGAGCAGAAACCTAAATGAAGTAATAGAGACCATGGAACACACACTGGAGGGAAGAGAATTCAAATCACAGAAACAGCATCTATAAAGACCTGGGTAGAAAAAAGTGGGGGGGGCCTCCATTTTATGGGCTAGCTAAGAAACGAATAGTAGAAGGTAGAAATGAAAATATAACCATGGGGAAGAACTTTTAGGAAATTTAAGCCATAATAAGAATTGAATTTATTTGTGAGTGTGGATAGTTTTGTACAGAAGAATAGTGTGGTGACATTATATTTGCAGTAAGTGAGTATAGGAGAAAGCTGCTTTGAGATAGTTTTCTAATACTTGAGTGATGATTCAGATTTGGCCAGACAGAAGGGGACTCGGGTTTGGGAGAATTCTAAATGGTGGAATGGTGGGTGTGGAGGCTCTACAGTGAGAGAACCTGGTGAGGTGCCTGAACTGAAAGCACACTGAGGATAACAGTGTAACTGCAGAGCCCAGGGAGGCAGATGAGGCACAGGGACTGATGAGGCATTGTAAGAGTTACTATCTTTATCTCATGAACAATTATAGCTTACCAGAAGTTTTTTTGTTTGTTTTTAATTAAAGTTGAGTAGAATATTATATTGCAAAATGTAAGTCTTAAAATTATGTATAAAAGCAACACTATAAATAGTATTTATACATCCATCAACCATTTTAAGGAATTGAACATTGTCATTACACTTTCCAGTTTAAAGCCTCTCCCCTAACTTTTGAGCAATTGTATTGAAGAAAAAGTTAGTGAGTATTGTTCAGACCTAAAAGTGAAACATCATGCAGGAAACTTTGTTAATCAGCAAACCAATGCCTTACTAGTCGGCACTTTTCATATTTCAAGAAGAATGATGAGAACTAGAACAGCGGGCACATTGGGGATGTTTTGTAACAAATAAGAACAAATTGGGATCATTCTGGGGAGTGCTGTGTTCCTCCCTGGGAAGGTGTTGCTGTGTTCCTTCCTGAGGAGGCTGGCCCCATCCTCGGGAATTGACACAGTACTCGCAAGTTGGCATCTACAGTAACGAGTTCACTGATTATGAATGCAATAAAAGGGACAGCTCCTGGTAAGGCCAGTTGAAGACCCACCCTGGGAGAGTGCTCAGCACAGGTGTTTTCAATCAAGGCTTTGGTATCAGCTGCTGATTTGGGACTTCCCAGCTGAGAGCTAGACGTTGGTGACTTTGTATGTAAGATTTGCTCTATTTTTCTGTCATTTTGTGACTCTGTTCAATATTGATTTAATCTTTTGATTGATTATGTTATTCTTGTTTCTCACTCTAATTGTCAGTATAGACTTATTAAACTAGATATGCATATAGGCATTTATATTGTATTCATCTGGGATTCTGGGTGGAGGTGGGCCAGGTATGTCGGTGTGTCTCCCGGTTTGGTGAGCCTAAACCTATATGTATGTCTATTGTGAAAGATTATGATGCAGCAGTTGGACCCCTGCTTGTAGACAATCTTTTGCCTATTTTATATTCTACCAATTTTAAAAGAAGTATAATAAAATAAATAAATATATGTCTGTGTATTGCTTTTGTATGCTTGAGTTAATTAAGTCATCATATCAATCTATGTACACATATATATAGCAAAACATTTTATCTAGCAGAACAGTAATATATATTATGGTAGGTTGAATTATGCACCCCAACATAGACGTGTTCTTAATCTTAATCCACATTCTGGTGAATGTGATCCCATAGGAAATAGGATCTCTTGAAGATGTTACTTTTAGATAAGGAATGGCCCAAGTGAATAAGGGTGGATCACAATCCATATAACTGGAGGCTTTATCAAAAGAGGAAAACTGAAGCCAGAAGTTGGAGAAGGTCATATGGAGAAGCCAGAAATCAGTGGAAACTCAAAGAGCAGATGAAAGGAAAAGTTGTAACCATGTGAAAGGGGGCAGAGATATAAGTCTAGAAACCCCAAGGATTGCCAACAGCCAGCACCAGAACACTTGAGTCTTTGGATTGAAAGTTATCCCTGCTATTTCCTCTGGCCTCAAAACCTTGAGCCAATAAATTGTTCTTAAGCCCAATTGACCCCTTTGTCAGTACATAATGACCATTTTGTCCCTCTTAACTGTTTTTGACTCAAAGTCCATTTTATCTGATATTACTATAGCTATCCAGCTCCCCTTAGGTCACTACTAGAATGGTATATATATTTTTTCATCCTTTCACTACCAACTTACTTATACCTACCTATATCTTCGAATTTAAGGTGAGTCTTTGACAGACAGCATATATTTAAGTTCTGGTTTTTATCCATTCTTCCAATCTCTGCCTTTTGACTGGAAAGTTTAAAAGTCTTATAAGGTTTTGTCTCTCAATTCTTCTATTAATGCCTACTTTTATATTTATTTGATTCTTTATGTTATACTATATTGAGTGCATTCTTTTTTTCTATCCAGATATATTTCTTCATTTACATTCCTTGTGGTTAACCTGGGGTTAAAATGTAACATCCTAAATATATAACAATCATGTTTGGTTTGACAACAACTTGACTACAAGAATATAAACATATAAATTTCCTCTCCTTCCCCACACATTTTTCTATACTTGTTAGCATTTATATCTCTGTACACTGCAGGTACTTTCATGAATTTGCATTTTAGCACCTGTGGGAAGTAAGAAGTGGGGATACATACCAAACAATAAAATACAATAATAAGACATTTGTAATTACCCAAATGGTTACCTTTACTGCAGATTTTTGTTTCTTTATGCTGCTTTGAATCACAGTGTGGTGTCATTTCCTTTCAGTCTGAAGAACTCCTTTTAGTATTGCTTGTAGGGCAGATCTAGTAGTGACAAACTCTTTCAGCTTTTACTTATAGGGAAACATCTTAATGCCCCCCTTATTTTTGAAAGAAAGTCTTGATGTATATAAAATCCCTGGTAAGCAGTTGTTCTCTTTCATCACTTTAAATATTTCTACTTACTATATTCTTTCCTCCATGGTTTCTTATGAGAAAATTGTGTCCAATCTAAGCAGGATGCCCTTGTACATAACACAACATTTTTCTTTTGCAGCTTTAAGAACTCTCTCCTTGTCCTTTGTATTTGATAGTGCAATGATCGATATAGGACAGGCTGTATTCCTCTTCATGTTTATCCTAGTTAGTGTTTGCTGGGCTTCTTGGATGTGAATATGCACATCTTCTGCTAAATTTGGGAAATTCTCTGTCATTATTTCTTTGAATATTCCTTCTTCTCTGTTCTCTCTTTTTCCTTTTTCTGGGACTACCATAATGTATATATTGGTATGCTTCATAGTGTACCTGAAGTGTCTTAGGTGATTTTCACTTTTTATAATTCTTTTTTCTTTCTATTCCTCAGCCTGCCTCATGTCCATTTTCTTTTCTTCATGTTCGCTGATGCCATCTTCTGCCTCCTTCAATTTGCTGTTAAAACCCTCCTGGGAATTTTTCATTTTGGTTATTATGGTGTCCAACTCCAGTAGTTCTGTTTCTGCTGTTAATATTTCTATCTATTTACTAAAGATTTTCATGTTGCTTGTTCATTGTTTTCCTGATAATCTTTAATACATAACCACTAATCTAATTTCATCTTTATAAATTTGATTTACATTTTCATTTATATAAATGGAATCATAAAATATAAAGTGATATTCCTGAGTAATGTGGCAAATGTATATTCAACTTCTTTAGGAACTGCCAAACAGTCCTCAACAGTGTCTATACCATTCTACATACGTACCAACAGTGAATAAGTGTTCATTTCTCTCCACATCCTCTCCAGCACTTGTAGTTCCCTTCTCTTTTTAATAGTGACCATTCTAGTAGGTATGAAATGATATCTCAATTGCAGTTTTGATTTGCATTTCCCTAATTGCTAGTGACATTGAAAATTTTTCCATCTAGTTTTCACCATTTGTATTTCTTTTTTGGACAAATGATTATTCAATCTTTTGCCCACTTTTTAATTGGGTTGCTTGTCTTTTTATTGTTGAGTTGTAGCATCTCTTTATATATCTTA
>JAQZBX010090604.1:0-12494 GCA_029593785.1 Cabassous unicinctus
AAAAAAAAAAAAGATTCAGTCTGGAAATACTTCCAGGAAGCTTTTTCATATCATTGTATTTGCATACTGCAGTTATTGGGTTCACCATGTTTTGTTCTGATTATCTGTTCATGTGTCTTTTTCTCTCAATTGAAAGTGAATTATACCTTGACAGCAGGATCCATATGGACAACATATTCATATTTTAAATCTCTTGCACCTATCATAGTGCCTAGCATTTAGTAGAGGCTTGGTTTAGTAAGTGTTTCAATAAATGAACAAGTAGGCACATTTGTTGGTTGGTTGGTTAGTTGGTTTTTCCTTTGTTTACCAGGTGAGAGACTGAAGCCATTTCAAAAAATCTTGAGCAAACCTGATTTTAAGATGAAATGAGTTCTGAGGGCAGCGAGAGGGAAAAACAGGTGTAATATGGGGGCATTTACGGTACTTGAGAATTGTCCTGAATGACATTGCAATGACAGATACAGGCAATTATATATCTTGTCATAAGTTACAAAATTGTGTGGGAGAGAGTGTAAACTACAATGTAAACTGTAATCCATGCTTCGTGGCAATGCTCCAAAATGTGTTCATCAATTGTAATGAATGTACCACATTAATGAGGGATGTTAATGTGGGAGATGTGGGGAGCGGGGCATGTAGGAATCCCCTATATTTTTTATGTAACATTTATATAATCTAAGTATTTTTTTTAAAATTGAAATAAAAAAAGATGAAATGCATAGACATGAATATATAGCATAAATGAAAAGTTGAAAATTCCAACACAGAATTTATATTAATTGGCTCTCTTCACTGAAGTTGGCATGAAGAGTGACTCCATTGCTTGAAGATAGTCTCACTCTTTAAGAGTAATAAAGGAGAAAGCATATATAAGAATATACTTCCGGGGGCACTGAGGCATCCCAAAACTCAGAGGTAAGCCAGTCAAAAGATACATAAAGAGTGAACTTGTCCATCTGCAAAAGCACCTGCCTGACCCATAAAGGATAAATGACTGAGGAGCTTCCTTCAATTGAGGGATAAGGTGTGCCTTTAGGCAAAGTCTGGTTGCAATAGTATGATGAAGCTGTGAGATACATAGCTGTATTTGTTCATCAAATATATATTTAGTAAATGCCTATAATATGCCCCAAATCAGGCTGGGGGTTGGAATTCAAAGGTAAACAAGGTACTGTCCCTGCCCTAACAAAACTTAGTGTTGAAAAAGGCAAGTACAATACAGTGAGTCGAGTATATGATAGGGATTTAGTACAGGATGCTCTGGGAGTAGGAGGAGCACCTGACACGTTCTTGATTAATCCAAGAAAATATTCTAAAGGAAGACTCACCTAATGTGAGATCTGGAAAATAAGTAAGTAATTAGCCAGACAAAGGAATTCAAGTACTAAAGTGTTCCAGCCAGAGGCAACATATGGCACTTGAAAAGATGTAGAGGAGGTGAGTGAATGTAGTACATTTAGAGAGTAGAAAACAATTTCAAAATGCCGACACAATTCAATGGAAGATAAACAACAAATGGTGCTGGGACAACTGGTTAGCAAAAAAATGAATTTGGACCCCTACCTCACATCATATACAAAAGTTAACTTAAAATGTTTTAAAGACCTAAATATAAGCTAAAACTATAAAGCTTTTCGAAGAACACATAGTAGTAAATCTTTGTGACCTAGGATTAGGCAGTGGCTTCTTAGATATGACACCTAAAACATAAGCCACCAAAGAAAAGCAGATAAATTGGATTTCATCAATATTTAAGACTTTTGTCCTTCGAAGGATACTATCAAGAAAATGAAGAGACAGCCCACAGAATGGGAGGAACTATTCACAGATTATGAATCTAATATATCTAGAATATATAAAGCACTCCTAAAATTCAACAATTAGAAGACAGACAACCTAAATTAAAAATGGGCAAGGATTTGATTAGACAGGTCTCCAAAGAAGATATACAAATGGTACACACATGAAAATATGCTCAACATCATTATTCATTAGGGAAATGCAAATCAAAACTACAATGGGATACCACTTCACATCCACTAAGATGGCTGTAATAAATAAAAAACTGGAAACAACAGGTATTAGAATGTAGAGAAATTCAAAATCTCATACAGTACTAGTGGGAATGTAAATGGTACAGCCACTTTGGAAAACAGTTTGGCAGTTCTTCAAAATGTTGAACATGGAGTTCCCATATTACCCAGTAATTCCACAAGTATATACTGAAGAGTTGAAAATACATATTCACATAAAAACTTGGATAAGAATGTTCATAGTAACATTATTCATAATATCCAAAAAATGGAAATAACCCAAATATTTATCAACAGATGGATGCATAAACAAAATGTGGTATATCCATACAATGGAATATTATTCAGCCATAAAAATGAATGAAGTACTGATACATGCTACAATGTACATGAACCTTGAAAAACTATGCTTAGTGAAAGAAGCCAGGCACAAAAGGCCACATTTTGTATGATCATTTTGTATGATTATATTTATATGAAATGCCCAGAATAGGCAAATCCGTCAAGTCAGAAAGGAGATTATTGGTTGCCAGGGACTAGAAGGGGAAAAGGGAGAGTAACTGCTAATGGGTACAGGGATTCTTTTGGAGGTGATGAAAATGTTCTTGAATTAGTGGTAATGGTTGCACAGTCTTGTGAATATGCTTTAAAAAACACTGAATTGTATACTTTAAAGAGATGAATTTTATGGTACACGAATTATATCTCAGTTAAAACAAGAAAACCATTGAAAATGGCTTTTGGTTTTAGGGATTCAGAATGTGAAGGGATGAGGCTGAAATGGAGGGTTTGTAAGATTTAGATTTGAGGTGGATTGGAAAAGTTTTGAAAGAGCTGATATGACAGTTGGGAAATATTCTGGGAACATATAGAAAGACTGCTGAGAGCATTGGAGCCCAAGTGAGGTTAGATACCATAAATTTATAGTGTAAAACCCTTTAGTGATTTTTCTCTAACAGTAGCTTGAGCCAAAACTCAGAGTTGATCTGTAGCTGGGGTGTAGAAGGAAAGCAAGGCAGTTGAGTTGAGAGTGTTAGCAAAAGAATATTTTCAATGCAGACATAGAATCTAAACTAGACAGAAGTGGAGACTTATTATGGATAAAAGTTTGTGTGGTTAAAGCATAGTTTTAGTAGGAATAATTGAGAGTTGAAATGATAGCAGCTAGTAGTCAGAGATTTTTTAATTTGAGGTTAGTACAGCCAAGTGTATTAGTCAGCCAAAGGGTTGCTGATGCATAATTCTGTTGGCTCTTATAAAGGGTATTTATTTGGGGTAAAAGCTTACAGTTACAAGGCCCTAAAGAGTCCAACTCAAGGCTCACCAAAACAGACTTCTCACCAAAGTCTGTTGCCATGTGTTGAAGCAAGATAGCGGGCAATCTCTACCTGGTCTCTCGGGCCTTATCAGTTGCTCAGCTGCCATGTTCATACCCAGAGGAACAGACCAGTTTACAAATATAATTTTTGTCTTTTTGGGGGATTCATAAATAATCTCAAACTGCCACACTCTACCATCTGAATCCCAAAAAATATATTACAATATTCCAAAAAAAACTTAAATCAGTAACAATGCTAAGTACAAAATCATATCACAACCAGTTTATAGAAATACAGTTTGTTTTGGGGCAAAGTCCCCTCTGGCTGTAGACCTGTGAAACTTACAAAACAATTTATCTCTTTCCAGTATACAAAGGGACAGACATAGGATAAACATTTGCATTACCAGAAGGAGAATTTGGGAGAGAAACATGAGTCACTGGTCCCCAGCAGTTCTGAAAACTTGCAGAGCATACTCGATAAGATTTCAAAGTCTGATTGTCATTTTTTTTTTTTTTTTGAATGATAACATCATTTTTTTTTAAAGATTTATTTTATTTACTCCCCACCCCTTCTTGTTTTTGTGCTCACTGTCTTGCTCTCTCTGTCCATTCTCTGTGTTCTCTCTATGTCTGCTTGTCTTGTCTCCTCGTCTTCTCATTAAGAGGTATCGAGAACCAATCCTGGGACCTCCAACGTGGGAGAGAGGCACTCAGTTGCTTGAGCCACCTCAGCTGCCTTGTTTGTTTTGTCTCTCAGTGTCTCTCCTCTGTCTCTTTTTGTTGCACCAGCTCTCCGCACAGGCCAGCTCTCTGCGCAGGCCCACTCACTTTCACCAGGAGGCCCCAGGATATGAACCCGGGACCTCCCATATGGTAGACAGGAGCCCAATTGCTTGAGTCACATCCACTTCCCTGATTGTCATTCTTGAGATGATGATTTCTTCTCCTTGGGTCCTCATGCCCACCCTTTCCACAGGCTTGCCCAACCACCAGTTTCTTGGTTCTACCCTCATCAATCATCTGGGTGGCTACCTAGCTCCAGACCTCACCCTCTTAAGAACATTGGGATGATTGCCACTCTTTCCCCAGTCTCTGGGGTACAGTCTCAACCCCCTTAGTATTAGTGGCAGCAACAGTCTCCCTAATCTCTGGCATACACACCCAACCTTCTCAGAATAGTGAGGTAGTGACTTGGCCTTCCCTACTCTATAGGGAACAGACCCACCCCTCTCAGAGCACTGGGGTGGTGACTTCACTCTTCCCAAACGTTAGGGCATGTGCTTCACACTCTCTGTAGTCTGGGGCAGCAAAACTTTCCCTGAACAGCGGGCTGGACATCCACCTTCTTTAAATGCCAGGGCAAACTTATCTTCTTTCTACACATTGGTGGAATTCCTCTCTCAGCCCAAGGAGGTGTCTTAATTCCAGACCTCAGCTTCCATGATTTTCCTCTTAAAGCTGTTTTCCCTTCCATCTCTCCCCTCTCTGTCTCTTTTAGTCCAGGCTGACTGGTTTTGTTCATACAGATCTCGCAAAAAGCTTGTAGGCTTAGCATGCAGGAAGCAGGGATCCAAGCCGTCAGACAGTAAGACTTTCCAGAAGTCTTTCCTGGATAACTGCATTTTCAATCCTGACTTACATGTTCCAAGTTTAGTTAATTCCTCAAATGGGGCACTGTCATGTAGGGGCTTGATTTCCAGAGGCTTGCAATTTCCGGAATCAGTTTCTGGTTTCTTTGTGCCCAGCAATTTAGTTCTCAGCTTATCCCTCTCATCTAGTATCCTGATATAAACTGCAAGGAGAAGCCAGACTGCATTCTCCAAGTTTACTTTGGAAATCTCTTCAGCTAAATGTCCAACTTTGTCATTTTCAAATTGTGTCTTCCATGTAACATCAGGAGTCAATCTTGCTAAGTTCTCTGCAACTTTAAAACATGGATCACCTTTCCTCTAGTTTCCAATAAAAGTTTCATCGTTTTTTTCTAAGGTCTTATCAAAAATAACCTTAGGCTCCATATTCCTATCAGCAGTCTCTTCATAGCAGTCTAGGGGTTTTCCATCAAGCATCTCACAATTCCTCAAAAAAATACCCCCTACCCATTTATAAAACTGTTCCAACATTTTTGGTAATTACATCAGATTATACCCCACTCTCTTGGTACCAAATTCTGTATTAGTCAGCCAAAAGGTTGTTGATGGAGAGTACCAAAAATCTGTTGGTTCTTATAAAGGGTATTTATTTGGGGTAAAAGCTTATAGTTACAAGGTCCTAAAGAGTCCAACTCAAGGCTGCTTTCTCACCAAAGTCAGTTGCCACGTGTTGAAGCAAGATGGCTCTTCCCAAGGTTTTAGCTGTTTGAGCCTTCTCCTTTCTGTCACATGGAAGGACCAAAATAACCCAAGTTCTCTCCTCTTCCATGTCTGTGGAGCTCTCTCTCTTCCTGTGTCTTCGTCTGTGTGTCTTCTTGAGTGAGTACAAAATTTATATAGCCCACCACGGGGGCAGGGACTTAACCCTGAGTCACGCTCTACTGACATGGTCAAATCAAAACCCTAATCTTAACAAATAATTTAATCAAAGACATCTCAGCTGAATCTAATACAATCAAAGGGGATCACACCCAGAGGAACAGACCAGTTTATAAACATAATCTTTTTGGAATTCATAAATAATCTCAAAATGCCACACCAAGTGACATGTTTTGTAAAAGGAGTGGGGTTTTTGCATAAGGGTTGTAGTGTGGAAAAGAAGGAGGGCAAAATTCTACCTCAACTGTGAGGTATGTGATTGGGAAAGTGGTAGTGGGGAAGGAATAAGATGTGCCTCCTTGAAAGGACTTAATGAAGTGGAATTAACATGTAAATTAAGGGGAGAATACTTGAAAAGAGCCAGTCACAGAAAATAGAAGTACAAATTATGCTTCCAGGACTGTCCAACATATTTGGAATAACATAGTCTCATCTGTGAAATTATCACTTTTGTTGGAAAAGGTTACTAGAACAGTCTTAGCTGAGGATAATTCTTTGGCTTTTTTTTTTTTTTAATTAATTAATGTTATTCAGTAACACTCCATATCTATGAAATACAAACTCCCCTGAGAAACATTTCTTTTTTTTTCCTTTAGAAGGCACCAGGAACCAAACCTGGGAACCTCCCATATGGGAGGCGGGCAGTCAACTGCTTGAGGTACATCCACTTCCCAGAAATATTTCTTAAGTGCCACCTAATTTCCTTTGATCTGACCCTATTTTGATCAAAGAAATATTTTAATTATGATTTGGCTTCCCATACTATTACAGAGAGCAAATTTGTGGATTGGCCATAAGTGTCTAGTATGTGTAATATAATTATTTTTCCAACTTTTATAATGTCATTAAAATTATTTAAATTTGCACTCTTTTTTTACATCAGGTTTTTTTCAGTGTCAGAGGGGGTTTCTGGAATTCCAAAGCTAAGGTCCAGACCCTGGTTCAAATTGTACACCCCAAGGAATACTATTTTGTGAGGCCTGCATGTAGAAACTGGCTGGCCTTCATTCCGTGAGTCCCCTCTGCAAGGAGACATCTTCATGATATAGCTATTTATGTAAACTGCAATGCAGAGAACCAAGCTTATATTGTGCTTTGCCTTTGTACATATTTCTCTTCTTTCCCCTTCCAGAGCAGCATTCATTACATTTCTTAACTGTTTTGCATAGAATTTCAAAGTTCATTGTGACCTCAGTGCTTGGACGGAGAGCTGGGACATTATCAGACACAGATGCTGCAATGAAGGTTGAAGGACTTTTTGGCAGTCAGTGGCTTGGTAGCCATTATTCAATTTGAATCACCCATCACAGGCAGACCATCTGAAAGCCGGTTCTTACAGGATTCCAGCCACATTCTTGGGAATCATTTTGTTTTTCAATTTTTGAACTAGTTTAGAGGCCTTTGAGTTTCACTAGACTTTTTCCTCATTTCCTTCTTATGTTGATATTGGCCCCTTAACCATCCACCCACTTTATTACTCATTTCTTGGGGACCTAACTACTCAGTAACACTAAAGAAAAAAATTTCTGAAGCCATATGGGTTGAATAAAACAAACTTAAAGGAAAAAAAAGTGTTCTCTGAACTTCCTTTGTTTATATGATCTGTTTATTTGTTGTTAAGGTTGTGTGGTCCTGCTGCCTCCCCACATTTCAGAAATAACTAATGATAACTGGGAACCATTCTAAGAGGGTCATGTTGGCATAGTGAATAAAAAGGCACTTCATTTATCCCCCACCAGATAATATATCTTCTTTTGAGGGATGGGAGAGACGCCAAGAGCTCCAAATGCTGAATTTTGAGTTCTTGAAAGGTCCTTTACTTCTAGGGAGACTTGTAGAAAGTTGCCAATTAAGTGAGTTCTTTAACAGTTTGGGAATATACACCTGGCTGTTTGAATGTTTGCTCATGGTGTATAGTTAGGCTGAATGGCATCTAATTGATTAGTTTTCTTTTGGTAAAATGATTATTGGCTCTGGAGTGAGGTGATATTAGCAGCCCTTAAGCCCAGGGGTCTAATCTGGTCTGTGTATAAAGTGAATTAAAATTTAATTGAGTCAGAATTATTGTAGAAAACAGTTTGAATAGAGATTTGCTATATTTATCAGAGCTATTCCACTTGTAAACACCCTAACTTGAAAGAATTAAAAAGGGTGAACAAGCATCCTTGCACATGGAATAAACTCCTTATTCAGATTGATTGTGAAATCCTACTCTCTCTCTCTCTGCCTCTGTGCTTTACTCACTATTAATGGGTAATATATGTTCAGAGTGCATTTTTTTACATTAAGCTATTTATGAAACTTTGTCTTCTAAAGAATAAATTTAGAAGTAAAAATAAAATAGGTGAGAATAAGAAAATATCACTGTTACCATTTTTGGAAGTAAATTACTCCATTGAACATTTAGAATATGGTGCCAGTGTCATCTGCATTTTCTTCAAATTTCCACCTCAGTGGGATGTATCCTAGCTCTGCCCTGGCTGGTGTGATTTCCTCTTTACCAGCTCTCCTTAGCAGCAGCACCTGAAATAACTGCTGATGGAGCTACTAAGTGAATTCTCATAATTTGCTTCTCAGTTCTCCCAGTTGATTGAAGCACTCTTTTTCTTGAGTGGTTTGCAGTTCCACTTAAGTGGCTGATGCTTGGGGTCACTATTGAATGTTTTGTTTGAATATCACTTTCACAATGAATGGAAGGCTACTGCTTTTAGCTATATGGGGTGAAACCCTTGGTGAAAGGAAGAAATCTTTCTTTGTAGTGATATGCTAAATGAAATTACTCTGTTTATCACTTTGTTCTTTATCCTTTCAGTCTGATAACCTAAAGTTCTTGTTCTTTATCCTTTCAGTCTGATAACCTAAAGTTCTTGTAATTTTTTTGTTTTCTTCAATTAAGCGTAACTGTTTCCTGTACCCAGGTTAATGCTATTTCTGTTGGTCATCATGGTGATGTAGAGCATATTTCTGGCCTAGAAGTGTGGTTTCTTTAACTCAAAACCACATCAATATGCCTTCCATCTTCCACTTCCTTTGCATTATTTCCTTTTGGAGGGCTCAGTTTGTCACCATTTAATCTAAGGATGATTCATCTGGTACTGAGAGCCGGTAATGCTATAACAACAATACCTTTCTTTATGTAATAATACTCAGTGTACTTATTATCATTTTAGCTTTTCTGTTTCTGAAGCTCTTTCAGTTTAATCCCTCACAAAAACCCTGTGGGTTAAGTGAGCAGTTTTGTCTCTAAGATGGTGAAATTGTAACACAAAGAGGTTAAATAACTTGCTCAGGGTTGCAATACTTCTGATTTACTCTGCTTAACAATTTCTGCAGAAAATGAAGAATACTTTTGAAGATACTCTGGATAAATTAAAAGGAATTTTCCAAACCATGCCCCACTTGTTAAAACCTAACTGTTTTTAGTCCGGTCAGTCAATAAGGCCAGGGTCAAAAGCCCATGAATCGTAGAATTTAAATTGATGTGCCCAAGTCAAGAAAATAAACATTTAGGTCCATTTCTGGTCTGCTGCTGATGTGATAAAGTTAAGGAAGGCTGGCTCTTAAATTAGTGGAACTTGAACTGGAAGTAATTAAACCATTAATTATTTTTTCATTCTCTCGTCCTTTCAGAGAGATGGAAAGTTTGATGACTAGTTCCACCCTGCCGCCCCTTTTTGCAGATGAAGATGGTTCCAAGGAGAGTAATGATCTGGCTACAACTGGGTAAGCAGCTGCTGTGGAACACTGGGCTTCTGATAGGCTTCAGAACAAAGCTTGTGACAGTGTAAGAGGTACTAAAGAGTCAGTTTTTTGTCATAAAAATAGAAGGTGCATTTGTCGGGCATTGCAAAAGAAAGTGAGAGCCATTGTAAACTGCTTTGTAATCTGCGTTTAGCTGTCATTTGCAGTGCTCTAATCCCTGTGAACTGCTACAGTAAACTGGATGTATCATCTGTGACTCCCAGTTAAGAGAATTCCATAGTTCCCATTAAGGAAATACCTGCCAAGGAGGTAGCTTTGAAAAACAAATGCATTTTCTCTTTGAACTGCCATAGATATTAAAATAATTTTTTCCCGTGATCAGGTTTTTTTTTAGGATCTGATTTTTTTTAATAACATTCTTTATTCGTGATGCCTAAGGGCTTTAGCTGACTTTTGGGTTTTTTGTTTGTTTTGATTTTTTGTCTTTCTCCTCTCTTTCTTTGAGATGTTTGGACAGATCTGTAAAGGAATACAAAAAGGGCTAATAAGTTCCCTTGAAAATTTCTTCCGTTTGAAGTTTTATCTTTTCTAGATATTTAGAACTTATTTGCTAAAGAATAAATGTAGGGGGTGGATGTGGCTCAAGCGATTGGGCTTCAGTCTACCATATGGGAGGACCCGGGTTCGATCCCCGGGGCCTCCTGATAAAGGCACACCAGGCCTGTGCAGGGAGCCAGGCCCACGCGGCTGAGTGATGCAGCAAGATGATGACGCAACAAAAGAGAGACGCAGGGGAGAGTCAAGGAGAGACACAACAGAAACGAGGAACTGAGGTGGCACAAGTGACAGGATACCTTTCTCCCACATCAGAGGTCCCCAGGATCGAATCCCAGTGAAGCCTAGAGGAGAAAAACAAGAATAGAAGACAAAAAAAGAAACAGACACAGAAGATCACACAGCAAATGGACACAGCAAACAGTGGGGCGGGGTGGGGGAGAAGAAAAATTTTTTAAATATTGAAAAAAGAATAAATGTATTCACCAGTAGATTTAAGTGATAACTAATCCCTAAGATGAATTATTTTATATATATATATATATATATTTTTTTTTTTTAAGGTTTATTTTATTTATTTATTTATCCCCACCCCCTCATTGTTTGCATTTGCTGTGTCTGTTCATCTTCTTTTGTTTCTTTAGGAGGCACTGGGAACTGAACCTGGGACCTCAGATGTGGGAGGGAGGTGCCTAATCACTTAGGCCACCTCCGTTCCCTGCTTTGTTGTCTCTCATTATGTTCTTCCTCCTGTGTCTCTTGTTGTGCCATCTTTTGTGTCAGCTTGCCACGCCTGCCCGTCGCATCAACTCACTGTCTTTCCTGTCTTTAGGAGGCACCAGGAACCTCTGCTCCCTGCTTTGTTGCATCTCTCATCATGTTTTTCTTCTTGTGTCTCTTGTTGTGTCATTTTTTTGTGTCAGCTTGCTGCACCTGCCCATCATGCCAGCTCGCTGTGTTCTTTAGGAGGCACCAGGAACCAAACCACTGACCTCCCGTTTGGTAGGCAGGAGCTCAGTTACTTGAGCCACATCCGCTTCCCAGATGAATTATTTTAATATTCTTTAGAGCTCTTTAAAAATAGACTATACTTTGTAATTTTGTTTCCTTCCCTCACATTCATTTCTCACCTCATTAATATCTGCCTTCTGATCTCACTAATCAGATGAAACTGTTCTCCAAGACTTCTAAAGGCTGCCTAGTTACTAAATCCAGTTCATTCAATAAAAATTTTCTGTTTACTATGTGCCAGACACCATTTTAAGCACTAGATATGAAACAATGACCAAAACTGACAAACATCCCAGCCCCTGTAGAGCTCAGTTTGTACTGGGGAAGTCAGATAGTAAACAGAACAACTAAGTAAAATACATGCTATATTAAGAGTGATAAGAACTATGAACTAAAAAATAAAGCTAGGCAGAGTTTTGGGGGTGCAGTTTTAGATAGGATGGCTAGAAAGGCTTCAATGAGAAAGTGACTTGAATAAAAACCTGAAGGAAGGCTAGCATGCAGTTATTTGGGGGTAGATTATTCTAGGCAGTGGGAGCAGCACATGTAAAAACCTTGAGACCTGAGTGATTCTGCCTTGGTATAGAAATAGCCAGGAGGTCAATCTGGCTGGCTCAGCGTATTTAAGAGGGAAGGGTTATGGAGGTCTACATCAATGGTTCTCAAACTTTTGTACGCATATGAATTGTTGGAGAGCTTACTAAAATGCAGATTCTGATTAGGGAGGTCTGGGGTAGGGCCAGACCCTACTTTGCTAACAAACTCCCAGGTAGTGCCAGTGAGCTAGAATGAGGCCCATCCTTTGAGTAGCAAAGGACTAGATCATATAGGACCTTATAGGTTAAAGTAAACACTTTGACATTTACTCTGAGTGAGGTGGGAAAATTTTGAGGTGAGTGATATAATCTGATTTACTTTTTAATAGGATCCTTCTGGCTGTTGTGTTGAAAATAAGAGTGAGGGGAAACGGGTGTGGCTCAGTGGATAGAGCCCCCGTTTACCATATGGGAGGCCCGGGTTCGCGTCCCGAGGCCTCTTTGTGAGGGCACGCCGGCCTGAGCGGTGCGGTGGGCTGATGCAGCAACCTCACGGCAGGAAGCGGGTGTGGCGCAATGGATAGAGCACCCGTTTACCATATGAGAGGCCCCGGGTTCCCTTCCCGGTGCCTCCTTGTGAGGGCAGGCCAGCTCGCGCGGCGCCGTGGGCTGATGCAGCAAGACCTCACAGCAAGGGGGAGATAAGCAGACACAGAGAAGACACGCAGCGAATGGACACAGCAGCACAAGCAGCAAGGGGGGGATAAATAAATAAAATAAATAAATCTTTAAAAAAAAAAAAAAA
>JAQZBX010090605.1:0-12493 GCA_029593785.1 Cabassous unicinctus
GTCCAAACCACACCACGCCACACCATTTAAATCTACATCACACCACACGACCCCCACCACACCACACCACCCCACATCACTCCATACCAGTCCACACCACAAAACATCATGCCAAACCACACCACTCTACCCAACACCAGGCCACACCATTTAACACCACTCTGCTCCACACTGCTCCACACCACTCAACACCACACTATTCAACACTGCTCCCTACCACACCACATCACACCACTCCACACAACACCAGAACACACCACACCACTCCACAACACCCAACACCACACCACTTCACAACACCCAACACCACACCACTCCACCACACAGCACACCACACCATGCCACTCCACACCAGAGCACACCACTGCACACCACACAAAACCATGCCAAACCCCTCCAAACCACCCCACACTGGCCCACACCACATCACACCATACCACTCCACTCCAAACAACTCCACACAATACCACTCCACACAACACCACACCACTCCACACAACACCACAACACATCTGACCCCACCACACTACACCACTCCAATCCACACCCCACCACACCACTCCACCATACTCCAAACCAAACCGCACCATATCACTCCACAACAGTCCGCACCACTCCACACTGAAGAACACTGCATCAAAGCACACCACATCACTCCACATAATGCCACACAACACCACAAACCTAAAGACCACATCAAACCACACCACTTCACATCAAACCACACCACACCATTCCACACCACTCAACACCACTCAACAAGAGTCCACAAAACACTACCACACACCACTCCACACCACAACACATGATGCCTCACAACTCCACACCACACCACTCAACACCAGTCCACACCAAACCACACCCCTCCACATGACACATCTCATCACACCACTCCACACCACACCACCCTCTCCACTCCACAGCAGTCCACAGCAGACCACAGCACGCCCCTACACAACACTCCACACCACACCACTCTACACCACACCAAACCAATCCACACCACACCATTCCCCTCCATACCACACTGTTCCACTTCACACCCCTCCACAGCATTCCAGCCCACTCGAAACCACACCACTCAACACTGCTCAATACCACACCACACCAAACCACTCTACACCACTCCACACAACACCACACGACTCCACACCACACCACACCACTCCATCACACACCACACCACACCACTCCAAACCACAGCACACCACTGCACACCACACCATGCAAAGCCACTTCACACCACTCCACACCATGGCACACCATGCCAAATGAAACCACAACACTCCATGACACACCACACCACTGAACACCACACCACACCAATCCACTCCACAGCAAACCAATCAAAATCAAATGACATGTTACAACACCACTCCATAAACCAATGCTCCACACCACAGCACAACCTCCAATCCACACCACAGCACACATCACACCACTCAACACCACGCCACTCCACACCACACCACTCCACACCATGCCACACCACAACACTCCACCCAACACCACGCAACAACACTCCATTCCACACCACTCTGTTCCACATTGCACTGGTCCACACCGCTCCACACCACTCAACACCACACTACTCAACAGTGCTCCAAACCACCCCACACCACACCACACCACACCACACTACTCCAAAACACAGCTCACCCCTCCACAAAACACAAAACCACACCACTCCACCACACAGCCCACCACACAACACCACACCAAACCCCTCCACACCACTCCACATTGGACCACACCACATCACACCACACAAAACCACTCCACCCAACACCACTCCACACAACACCATAGCCTTCCACACAGCACCACCACACATCTGACCCCACCACACTACACCACTCCAAACCACACCCCACCACACCACTCCACCCCACTCCAAACAAAACCACACCATACCACTCCACAACAGTCCGCACCACTCCACCCTGGACAACACCCCATCAAACACACCACACCACTCCACACCACGCCACACAACACCACAGCCCTAAACACCAAACCACACAAATCTGCTCCACATCAAACCACACCACACCATTCCACAACACACAGCATCACTCCACATGAGTCGACACAACCCCACCCCACACCACTCCACACCACAGCACATGATGACACACCACTCCACACCACATCACTCGACACCAGTCCACACCACACCACTCCACATGACACCACACCTCATCACACAATTACACACCACCCCACCCCACTCCACTCCACAGCAGTCCACAGTAGACCACAGCACGCCTCACCACAACACTCCACACCACACCACTGCACACCACACCAAATCATTCCACACCACACCATTCCCCTCCACACCACACTGCTCCATTTCACACTGCTCCACCCCATTCTGGCCCACTCAAAACCACACCACTCAACACTGCTCAACACCACACCACATCAAAGCTCTCCACAGCACTCCACACAACACCACACGACTTAATACCACACCACACCACTCCATCACACACCACACCACATCACTCCAAACCACAACACACATTGGCACACCACACCATGCAAAGCCACTTCACAGCACTCCACACCAAGCCACACCATGACACATGAAATCACCTCACTCCACTCCACACCACACTGCTGAACACCACAGCACACCAATCCACTCCACAGCAAACCAATCCAAATCATACAACATGTTGCAACACTACTCCACAACACAAAGCTCCACACCACACCACACCACACCACACCACTCCACACAACTCCACACAACATCACACCACTCGGCACCATGCCACTCCACACCACTCCACTTGACACCACACCTCATCACACCACTCCACACCACACCACCCCACTCAACTCCACAGCAGTCTACAGCAGACCACAACACACCCCACCACAACACTCCACACCACACCACTCCAAACCACCCCAAACCATTCCACACCACACCATTCCCCTCCACACCACACTACTCTACTTCACACTACTCCACACCATTCCGCCCCACTCAAAACCACACTGCTCAACACCACACCACACCAAACCTCTCCACACCACTCCACACCACTCCATCACACACCACACCACTCCAAACCACAGCACAATACTGCACACCACGCCACACAACACAACCGTAAGCACCAAACCACACAACACCAATCCACATCCCACCACACCACACCATTCCACACCACACAACACCACACCACATGAGTCCACACCACACCACCCCACACCACTCCAAATCACAACACATGATGCCACACCACTCCAAACCACACCACATGAGACCAGTCCACACCACACCACACCAGTCCACACGAAACCACACTCCACCACACCATCCACACCCACCAAACCACACCAAACAACATAGCAAAGCCACCAAATCGCACAAACCCACACCACACAACACCAAACCACACCACTCCACTCCAGAGCAGTACACAGCACACCATAGCATGTGCCACCACAACACTCCACACCACACCACTCCGCACCACACCAAACCACTCCACACCATTCCACACAATACCACACCACTCCACACCACCCCTAACCACACCAATCCATCACACACCACACTACACCACTTCAAACCACAGCACACCACTCCACACCACACCATGCAAAACCACTCCACACCACTCCACACCACGCCACACCATGCCACGTGAAACCACAACCCTCCACATCATGCCACACCACTGAACAAAACACCACACCAATCCACACAACAGCAAACCAATCCAAACCACACGACCTGTCACCACACCACTCCACACCACCAAGCTCCACACCACACCACACAACATCCCACCACTCCACACCACTCCACACAACATCACACCACTCAACACCATGCAACTCCACACCACACCACCCCACACCACTCCACACCACACCATTCCACACCACACCACACCACTCCACAAACACCACACCATTCCACATCATTCCACATGACTCCACACCATGCCACAACTTATCTCACAACACCACACTAGACCACTCCACACCACAGCACACCACACCTCACCATTGCACACCACTCTAAACCACACAACACCACACGACTCCACACCACTCTACAGCATTCCATACAAAACCACACCATACCACACCACACCACAACACTCCACACCACACCACACAACAGCTCTCCAAACCACACCAGATGACAACACTCCATACCACCCCACGCCACCCCACAACACTCCAATCCACAGCACACCACTCCAAAACACACCATTCAACACCACAACACTCCACATCAATGCACACCACACCATACCCCACAAATCCACCCAGCACCACTCCACACCACACTAAACCATACCACACAAAACCACTCAATTCCACACCACACCACTCCACAAAACAACATGCAACACCATTTCACAACACACAACACAGCACAACTCCACACCACCAAAGAAAACAACAAATCATACCACAACACACCACTCCACACCACAGCACACCAATCCACAATACCTGACACCATGCCAAACCACTCCAAACCACTCCACACCTTGCCATATCACTCCACACCAAACCACAATACTCCATGCCACACCACACGACTCAACATCACACCACACCAATCCACTCCCCAGCACAACACTCCAAACCACACCACATGTCACCACACCACTCCAAACCACACCACACGACACCTCACCACTCCACATCATGCTATGCCACATGCCACCACACCACTCCACATCATGCCACTCCACAACACACTGCAAGACACCATTCCTCACATCACACCCCAACACTCCCCACACCACCCACACCACACCACACCAGTCCACACAACCCCACATCATGCCACAGTAAACCACAACACTCGATGCCATGCCACATAACTGCAGACCACTTCACAGCCAACAACACCACAGCACACCACTCCACACCACACCATTTCACACCACACCACACAGCACAACTCCACACCGCAACACCCCACACCACTCCACACCACAACACAGCACCAGACCACTCTTCATGCCACCAATCCACACCATAGCACTCCCCACTACACTACAACTCCCCACACAACACCATACCACACCACTCTGCACCACACACCACATCTCACCACTCCACACCACACCTCTCCACACCAAAACACCCACCAAACCACACCACTCCACAACACAACACACCAAACTCTCCACACCACACCATACCACACCCATCCACTCTCACCAACACACCACTCCACAACACACCAAACCACACATCTCACCACACCACACCACACACCATCCACCACCACACCATGCCACACCACTCCACAGAATTCCTCAGCACACCACACCTTGCCACACAACACACCACACAAAACTATTCCACACCACACCATTTCACACCACAACACACCACACCTCTCCATCTTACATGACACTGCAGCACTGAAAACCACAGCACCCCAATCCACACCACACCATACAATGCAAAAACCACTCCACACTATTCCACACAATGCCACACCATGGCACACCAAACCACAACACTCCACACTATGCCACACCACTCAACACCACACCACACCAATCCACTCCACAGCAAGACACTCAAAACCACACCACATGTCACCACAACACTCCATACAACACAAATTCACACCACACCACACCACACTCCACACCACTTTACACACCACACCAATTGACAACATGCCACACCACAACACACCACACCAAACACCTCCTCACCACTACGCACACCACACAACTCCACACAACACCACTCCACCCCACAACACTGCACTCCTCCCCACACCACTCCACAACACACCACTCTACACCACACCACTCAGCATCAATGCAAACCACAGCTCTCCAAACAACTTCACCCTACACCACACACCATTCCACACCACTCCACGCAAACCCCCACCACTACACTCCACACACCACCACACCACTCCTTAACTCACAAGAACACTCCAAACCACACCAGTCCACAACACACCACACCACTGCACACCACACCACACCACACAAATTCACACCGAAACAGTCCAAAACACACCACATGACACTACTCCACACCACACCACACCATGCCACACTTCTCCACACCACTCTACATCACACCACAGCACAACACTGCACACAACACAACACACCCCACCACTCCTCACCATTCCACACAATTCCACACCACACCACACCATACCACAATGCTCCACACCATTCCAAACCACTCTACACCTCTCCACACCACAATACACCACACCACACCACTTCACAAAAATCCACACCACTCTACACCACTCCACACCACACCATCCCTCACCGCACCACTCTACTCCACACCACACTCTTCCATACCACACTGCCCCACACCACTGCACACCACTCCACTCCACACCACACCACCCAACACCAAACCACTAAACACTACACCACACCACAACACAACACTACACACCACACCACTCCACACCATGCCACACTACACCACACCACAACACACCACTCCACACCACACCACACCAAACCACATCATTCCACACCACGCATCTCACCACAGCACAAAACTCCACACCACTCCACATCTCACCAAACCACACCACATCACACCACTCCACACCACACCACACCATTCCACAAAATGCCACTCTACACCACTCCACACAACACCTCTCCACACCACACCACTCTACTGCATACCACAGCACTCCACATCACACACTTCCACAACCCACCACTCCACACCATGCCTCCCCACATTACTGCACACCACACAACACCACACAACTCCACCCTACACCCATCCATGGAACACCACAACTTACCACACCAAACTTATCCATTCCTCACTGCACCACTCTACACCACATCACACCCCATCAAGGCACAGAACACCACACCCCTCCACATCACTGCACACCATGCCACACCCCATCACACTACTCCACCCTACACCACTTCACACAACCCAACAACATACCATACCAAACCACTCCATTCTACACCACACACCAGAAAAAACCACTCTACTTGACACCACAACACTCCTCATCTCACCACACCACCCCACTCCACACCACTAAAAACCACTTTACACCACACAATTCCACACCACACCACACCACAAAACACCACTGCACTCCACACCACAACACTCCACATCTTACTAAACCACACAACTCCACATGACACCACACCATTCCACACTGCACCAGACCACTGCACTCCACTCCACACCACACCACACAACTCTACGCCACAACACTCCAAACCACTCCACACCACACCACTCCAAACCTCATCACACCAAATCTTACCAGACCATACCACATATCACTCCACATGACCCCGCACCACCCCTCTCCATACCACAACACACATCACCCCGCCACACCACACCACTTCATATAACCCCACACCACACCATTGCACACTACACCACACCACACAGCTCCATAACACACCACTCCACATGACACATCACTCCACAACACACCACTCCACACCACAACACTCCTCATCCCACCACACCACCCATCACCACACCACTCATAACCACTCTACACCAAACAATTCCACACCACACCACAAAAAACACTGCACTCCACAACACTCCACTCCACATCTTGCTATACCACACCACTGCACACGCCACCACACCACACCATAACACACCAGACCACTCTAAACAACAGCAGCCCACAACACACCACTGCAAACCACACCACACCACACCACACAACTCCAGACCACATCAATCCACACAACCCACCACTCCATTACACACAAGACCACTCCACACCACACCAGTCCACAACACACCACATTACACTACTCCATACCACATTGCACCATGCCACACCTCTCCACAACTCTCCACATCACACCACAGCACAACTCTGCACACCACAACACACCACACCACACCACTCCTCACCACTCTACCCCACGCCACACCATGCCAAACCACTCCACACCACAGTGCACCACACCACACAAATCCACACCACTCCACTCCACACCATACCCCTCCATTCCTCACCCCTCCACACCACCGCACACCACACAACTCCACACTGCACCACACAACACCACACTGCTAAACCCCACACCACACCACAGCACAGCACCCCACAGCACACCACAACACAGCAAACCAAACCACACCACTCCAAACCATGCCAAAGCATGCCACACCAAACCACATCACACGACACCACAGCACTCTACACCACACCACACCACATCTCACCACTCCACACCATACCATTCCACACCACCCCATACCATACCACACCACACCACCCTACACAACAGTGCTCCACACCTTTCCACACCACACCACAGCACACTTCACACCACACCACACCGCACCACTCCACATGAGTCCACACCACCCCACCCCACACAACTCCACACCATCCCACATGAGGCTACACCCCTCCACACCACACCACACCACTTGACACCAGTCCACTCCACACCACAACACACCACTCCATACAACAACACACCTCACCACACCACTCCACACCGCACCACCCCAATTGACTCCACACCAGAACACAGAACACCATGCGACACCACACCACACCACTCCACACCACATCACTCCACACAACACCACAGCACTCCACTCAACACCACACCACTCCACACTACACCGTTCCACATTGCACCATTGCACACCATTCGGCACCATTCATCACCACACCACTAAACACCGCTCCACGCTAAACCATGTCACTCCATGTAGTACCACACCACGCCAAACCACTCCACACCAAGCCACAGCATGCCACACCAAACCACAACACTCCATGCCACACCACACCACTCCACACCACACCACAGCCATCAACACCACAGCACACCACTGCACACAACAGCACATGTCACCACACCACTCCACACCACAACACTCCACACCACTCAACACCACACCAGACCCTTTTCAATGCACCACTCCACACCACAGCAATCCACACCACTTCACATCTCACCACTCCACACCATACAATTCCACACCACTTCACATCACACCACACCACAATACTCCACACAACTCCAAATCACACCACTCCACACCACACCACACCACTCCACACCATACAAAAAACACATGTCACCACATCACACTAAACCACTCCACACCACACCACAAAACACCGCTCCACATCACTCCAAACCACAGCACACCACACCAATCCACACCACTCCACACCACACCATAACAAACCACACAATATCACAGCACACCACAACACAACACAACACTCCACACCACCCCACTTCTCACCACACCACACATCACACCACTCCACACTGCACCACATCAAACCTTACCACTCCAAATAGCACACACCACACCACTTGACACCACACTACTACACACCACACCACTCCACACCATGCCACACCACACCGCACCATTCCACACCACCCCACAACACTCCATGACATGCCAAACCACTCCCCACCACACCACACCATGCCGCACAACTCGACACCAGTCCGCACCATACCATACCACACCAAACAAGAACACAACTCTTTTCACCACACCACATTTCACCACACCAAACCACATCAAACCACTCCACACCACAGCACACCACTCCACTCCAAACTACCACTCAGCACAACACTCCACACCACACCACTCCACACCACACACACCCACATCACTGAACACCACACCACTCCACAGCACATAATTCCACCCTACTCCACTCCACACAACACCACACCATATGATTCCCCACCACTCACCAGCACAACACTACACTCCACAACACTGCACATCACTGCACACCATGGCCCACCACACCACACATCTCCACCCTACACTACCCCACACACCACACCATACCACAACAAACCACTCCATTTCACACCACATCACACCACATCACTCCACACCACAGCTAACCACACCACACCAATCCAGACCACTTAAAATCACTCCACATCACACGATTCCACACCGCACAACACGACACCACTCCACACTACTCCCCACGAAACCACACCACATCAAACCACACCACTCCACATCGCACCACACAACACCAAGCTCTAAAGACACCACACAACACTATAATCACACCACATCGCAACACTCCACATGACAAAACACCACTCCACACCATTACACACCACACCACACCACTTTACACCACTTCACGCCACACCACACCACTCCACCTGAATCCACACCACAACACCCCAAACCACTGCACACCACACCACAGGAGGCCACACCAATCCACACCACACCAATCGACACCACACCACTCCAAATCGCACCACACAACACCAAGCTCTTACACCACACCACATCATTCTACATGACACAACGCCATACCACTCCACACAACACCAGAGCACACCACAGTCCTAAACACCACACAACACCACACCACTTCACATCACACCAATTCACACCACACCACTCCACACCAAGCCACACCACACTACACCAAAACACTCTGCAGAATTCCACAAAACACCACTCCACTCCACACCACACCACAGCACTCCACACCATACCACAACACATCCCACGACACCACACTACAACACTCCACACCACACCACACAACTCCACACCATTCCAAACCATATCACATCACACCACTCCACACCACACCACACGGCATCACACCATGCCATACCACTCCACATGGCACAAAATCACACCACAGCCCTAAAGACCACACCACACCACACCATTACACATCACACCACAGCACAGGACTCCACCCACACAAAACCACTCCAAATCATTCCACACCACACCAAACGACAGCACACCAGTTCACACCACACCACATCACTATACCGAACTCCAAACCACACCATACCACACAACTCCACCCCAGCACACACCACTCCACAGTTCACAACACTGCATCACACCACCCCACGCCACCCCACAATGCACCACACATCACAGCCCTAAAGACCAAACCACACCACTCCACATGACACCACACCATACCAAATCAAACAACTCCATTCCACATCACACAACTCCACACCACACCAAACCTCTCCACACTGCACCACACACCAAACCTCTAAACGCCACACCACACCACACCAATCCAGATCACACCACACCACACAACTCAACATCACACCACACAACAGCACACCACTTAAAACCAACCATACCACACCACTCCACATGAGCCCACCTCACCTCACACCACTCCACACCACCCCACATGAATCTACACCAATACACACCACTCAAAACCAGTCCACATCGCACCACATCACACCACTCCGCACCACACCACACCTCACCAAACCACTCCACACACTCCACAACACACCAAACTATACCACATTTAACCACACCACACAACACTGCTCCACACCACACCACCCCATTTGACTCCACACCAGTCCACAGAACACCACCCCACACCACAACACCCCACTCCACACCACAGCACTCCACATGACACCACAGCACTCTACTCAACACCACACCACGCCAAACCACACCGATCCACTTTGCACCATTCCACACCATTCTGCATCATTCAACCCCACAGCACTCAATAACGCTCCACACAACACCATGCCACTCCACATAGTAAAACACCACGCCAAGCCACTCCAAACCACTCCACACCATGCCCCAGCATGACGCACCAAATAACAACATTCTATGCCATGCCACACCATTCCAATCCACTAAACAGCACAACACTCCAAATCAGACCACATGTCACCACACCACTCCACACCACACCAAAACACATCTCATCACACCACAGTTCACCACTCCACACCACACCACACCACTCCTAACCATTCCAATCCACACTGCACCACACTACATCACACAACACAACAGCCCTAAAATCACAACACACCACACTACTCCACACCACACCACATTTTACCACAAAACAGAAAACACCATTCCTCACCATACCACACCACAGCACACAATTTCACACCACACCACAGCACTGCACATGAGTCCACACCACCCCACACCACACCACTCCACACCACACCACACGACGCCACACTACTCCACACCAAACCACACTATACCACTCCACACCACTCCACACCACACCACACCAAACCTCTCCAAACCATGCCGCTCCACACCACACCACACACCACTGGAGACAACACTCCACACCACACCACTTCCCAGCACACCACACCATGCCACACCATGCCACACCACTCCACATCACGCCACACCATGTCACACTAATCTACAACACTCCATGCCATGCCACACCACACCACACCACACCCCAACACTCCACCCAACTCCACACAACACCACTACACTCCACACCACACTACACCACACCAATCCAAAACACAGAACACATCTCAGCACACCACACCACACTACACCACTCCACACCACACCAAATTGATCCACACCATTCCAAACCACACCACACCACATAATTCCACACCACACCACACCACAGCCCTAAACACCACTCCACACCACACCACTA
>JAQZBX010090606.1:0-12500 GCA_029593785.1 Cabassous unicinctus
TTTTTTTTTTTTCTCTCAATTTCATTTATTTCTGCTCTAATCTTTAGAATTTCTTTCCTTCTGCTTGCATTGGGAGTGGCTTGCTGTCTTTTCCTAGTTTCTCCAGTTGTTCAATTAGATCTTTGATTTTAGCTCTTTCTTCTTTTTAATATGGGTGTTTAGGGCTATAAATTTCCCTCTCAAGAATGCTTTCACTTAGCACATAAGTTTTGATAAGTTGTGTTCTCATTTTCATTTGTCTCAATATATTTACTGATTTCACTTGCAATTTTTTCTTTGACCCACTGATTATTTAGGAATGTGTTGTTTAGCCTCCACGCATTTGTGAATTTACCTCTTTCCTGTCTATTACTGATTTCCAGTTTCACTCTTTTATGATCTGAGAAGGTGCTTTGTATAATTTCAGTCTTTTTATATTTATCGAGAGCTGCATTGTGCCCTAACATGTGATCTATCCTGGAGAAAGATCCATGAGCACCTGAGAAGAATATATAACGTGCTGAGTTTGCATGCAATGTTCTGTATATGTCTGTTAGGTCTAACTCATTTATCATATTGTTCAAGCTCTCTGTTTCTCTGTTGATCTTCTGTCTAGTTGTTCTTTCTAATGATGTGAGTGGTGTGTGGAAGTCTCCAATGATTATTGTAGTGATATCTATTTCTCCCTTCAGGTTTGCCAGAGTTTGCTGCATGTATTTTGGGGCACCCTGGTTAGGTGCATAAATATTTATGACTATTATATCTTCCTGGTGGATTGTACCTTTTATTAATATATAATGGCCTTCTGTATCTCTTATAACTTTTTTGCATTTAAAGTCCATTTTGTCTGCTATTAGTATAGCTACTTCTGCTCTTTTTTGGTTACTGTTTGTGTGGAGTATCTTTTTCCAAACTTTCACTTTCAGCCAGTTTGTATCCCTGGGTCTAAGATGAGTCTCTTGTAGGCAGCATATGAATGCTCATGTTTTTTTATCCATTCTGTCAGCCCGTATCTTTTGAATAGGGCATTTCATCCATTCACATTCAATGATATCACTGTAAATGTTACTTCCACCATTTTATTCTTTTTTTTCATATGTCATATCTTATTTTCATTTGTCTTTTTATTCTTTTGGTTATCCTTTCGGCTATTCTTTCTTCTATACTCTCCTCCAAGAGTCTCTCTCCTCTCTTTTTCTTTCAGGCTGTAAGGGTTCCTTTAATATTTCCTGCAAAGGTGGATTCTTTTTTACAAACTCTATTAGTTTCTGTTTGTTTATGACTATTTTAAACTCACCTTTATATATGAAGGACAATTTTGCTGGATAAAGAATTCTTGGCTGGAAGTTTTTCTCTGTCATTGTATCATACCACTCTCTTTTTGTCTCCATGTTTTCTGATGAGAAACCCACACTAAGTCTTATTTGGTGTCCCTTGTATGTGATGGTTTGCCTCTCTCTTACTGCTCTCAGAATTTTCTCTTTATCTTTGACATTTGACATTCTGAGTAGTATGTGTCTTGGAGTAGGTCTATTCGGATTTATTCTGATTGGGGTATGTTGCACTTCTTGGACATATTTCATTTCTTTCATAAGAGTTGGGAAATTTTCAGCTATTATCTCCTCAAATACTCTTTCTGTCCCCTTTCCCGTCTCTTCTTCTAGAACTTCCATGATATGTATGTTGTTGCATTTCATGTTATCATTCAACTCCCTAAGCCCCTGCTCAATTTTTTTTTCATTCTTTTCTCTGTTCTTTTCTCTCTTCAATTTCAGCTGTTCTGTCTTAAATATCACTTACTCTTTCTTCTATCATTTCGAGTCTGCTGTTGTATGCCTTTAATGTGTTTGTGATCTCACCTATCATGTCTTTCATTCCCATGAGCTCTGCTACTTTTCTATTTAGGTTTTTTCTTTGTGCTCGCTCAATATCTTCTTCTTCTTCTTTTTTGTTTTTTAGAAGGTACAGGGGATTGAACCCAGGACCTTGTACATGGGAAGCAGGTGCTCAACCACTCCCTCAATGTCTTCTTGATTTCATTTATCTCTTTAGCCATATTGTCTTTCAACTCATTAATTTGATTTTGGAAATTTGTGTCCATCTTGATTAGTTGCCTCAAATCCTGTGTTCTTGTTCAGCTTTGATATATTCCTTTTCTTGGTCCATGTCTTCCATTTTCTTAGTAGGGCTCTTAATTTTTTGTTGATTTCTAGGCATCTGATTAGGATGGTGAGTTTACTTAGATGCTCAATTTCTCTGTCTTTTGTAGAGACTTAGTCTTGGGAGGCTGTGTGTTACTGCTGTTCTTTGATTCTTGGGTCAACCTGTTTTGGGTCTTTAGGACTGTCCCTGTTAGTTGCTCTAAACTGGGCTCTGGACCCAGTAATGGGTTGCAGACCAGGTTCCTAGGGCCTTGGTAGGAAGGCTGTAAAGGCCAGGAAAAGCCTCTCTTAATTATTTACTTTTAATTTCCTCATGTGCACATCTCTGGTGTGCCAGCAGATGGCGCTTTTTGACAGCCCTCTCAGTTCAATGCCTAGACAGAGTGTGTTTTCTGTAAGGACAGGAGCAATGTGAGAGAGGTTCCTGCCTGGAGGCTAAGAGCGTCGTATTTCAAACTTTCTCAGATTACTTCTCATGCCTTTGCTGGCAGCCCCCTCCGTTTTCCTGGGTAGGGAATAATTCCATTCCCGTCAGCATCCTCAACAACCAATCCGGATTGGAAGAGGGTAAAATTGAGGGGGTCGGATCTCTTTAGTCCTGAGCTGGCTACCAAGGTAAACAATGATGTGGCCCCACCCAGCCTGGAAAGGCTCTTGGGACACAGCAGACCTAATTTGTGGGTCAAAAGCTGAGTCAGCCTTAGCTGTATGTGTCTCTCTCCCCTTTCCTGGGGAGCTGGGTCCCTGGGGTCCCCTTTGCTCGCCACTGGCCCTGAGGCCTGAGAATTCAAGTGACTTTAGTGTGGGAGAGCTTGCTGGCAGTAGCAGCTGCCACTTTTAACACACAGTTTTGCTGTCGTGATTCTTTTCCTTTGTCCCTCTCTCTTCTGTGTGGTGGCCTGCCTTCCCTTGGTGTCCTAAACCTTAGGAGATTTTTTTCCAGGCTGTTTCTGCCTGTCCTCTAGCTATTTTTCCTGCCTTATTATTATTATTTTTTTCTAATTAAAAAATTTTTTTTTCCTTTCCTGCCTTACTTTTTGATGAGGGGAAATGTTTACTCTTCAACCCCTTAAAATGTATTAACAAACATTTATCAAACTCCTTGTTTTATTTTTAAAATGTGATTTGTACTTTCTATTTGTCGTACCACATGGAAGATTCTCAAAGTGGTCTGCCTTGGCATTTGGTGGAGCAGAGATGGCCTTGGTAGTCCTGAGATCATCATTCTGAGGACTGTGAGGTGTGTGAGACAGTGAGAGGGAGGGTGGAGGGTCAGGGCCAGAAGAGCAGCTCCTGTGGCCTTCCATAGAAGTGGGGTTTCCTTGTTAGTTTTTAAAGACAAGGCTGTGAAAGTTAGTCTGTCTATATGAGGGCTGCAACTCAAAGCCTGGCATGTGACTCTGACCTTTCCATATTATGTACACACAGACAGTTCACCAGAACGTGACTGTTGGTAAGAGAGCCCACTGGTTTCTTGCTCTGCCTCCAAGGGTGGGCTTAAGTATGTTCTATGACCGCACCAGCCACACACCAGCATGGTCTGGCCCCAGTCCCACAGCTCAGTCCCAGCATCTACAGTTCTGTTTCATCAGTTTTCTTCTGACTGTCCTACTTGCTGCCACTCCTCCCTTCCCACCTCCATTCACCTTAGGTCTATCAGTTTTCTGCATATTTCCTCCCTGGAGTGGCACTGTGTGGCATTCTAGCACCATATTTCTTAGCAATTTTTAGCTGTAGAGAGACATTACACTTGACTTAAAAATCATCTGGGACGGTAGCCAAGTCTGGGCTAGGAAACTAGTATGTATAAGTGTCTGCTAAATATCAACATCATCTCTTTAATTCCTCGGGGATCTTGCCTTATCTGCAGTCACATTTTTGATGCTTAGAGGACCCATATCATCTTATGCTTTCACTTTCTAAAAAAAAATTATTTATCATTCCCTTGCTGCTTGTCTTCCTTTGTTGCGCCAGCTCACCCGTGCTGCGCAGGCGGGCCCTGAGCGTGGGAGCTGCTTCACCAGGAGGCCCCAGGGATTGAACCTGGGGCCTCCCATATGGTAAACAGGAGCCCAACCAATTGAGCCACAGCCGCTTCCCTCACTTCTTTCTTGATTTCTCTTTTTATCTTTTTAGTTATTCTTACTAATACTCTTCCTTTCTACACTCTACTCCAACCCTCTCTCCCATTTTTTCCTTTCAACCTGCAGAACTCCCTTTAGTATTTCTTGAAGGGCAGATTTCTTGTTGACAAACTCTCTTAATTTCTGCTTATCTGTGAATATTTTGAACTCCTTCATTTTTGAATGCCAGCTTTGCTGGATACAGAATTCCTGGCTGGCAGTTTTTTTCTTTTAGCACCTTAACTACACCATACCACCACCTTCTCGACTCCAAGGTTTCATGAGAAATCAGTGCTTAATCTTACTGAGCTTCCCCTGTATGTGACAGCCCTCTTTTCTCTTGCTGCTTTCAGTATTGTCTTGAGTGTTTGACAATTTGATGAGTATATGTCTTGGGTAGGCCTGTTAGGATTTATACTGTTTGGGGTGCACTATGCTTCCTGGACATGTACATTCATGTCCCTCAAAAGAGTTGGGAAATTTTCTGCCCTTATTTCCGTCAATACTCCTTCTGTCCCCTTTCCCTTCTCTTCTCCCTCTTGGATGCCTATAATGTGTATGTTTGTGCATTTCGTGTTGTCATTCAATTCCCCAAGTCCCTGCTGAATTTTGTCTTTCTTTTTATCTATCTGTTCTACTATCTGTCCTATTTCAGATGTACTACCTTCAACGTTACTAATTCTTTCCTCTGCCTATTCAAATCTGCTGTTATGTGCTTCCAGTGTATTTTTTATTCTTGCATTGTGCCATTCATGACTATCAGATGTTATCTTTTTATGTATGTTTACAATTTCTTCAGTATGTTCCCCCAGTGTCTTCCTAGTATCCTTTATCTCTTCCCTCACTTCATTAGGTTGACTTATGATATTTGTTTGGACAGCCTTGATTCGTTGTTTCACGTTCTTCATCTCCTCCTGTTTTTCAGTTTGTTCATTAGACTGGGCTGTGCCTTCCTGTTTCTTAGTATGGCTTGTAATTTTTTCTTGTTGTCTAGGAATCTGTTTATCTTGATGGGCTTATTGAGACAGTTAGCTTCTCTTTCTATGCTAGGGTTTTATTTTGTTTTGTTTTGTGTTAAGGTTCCTCTTTGACACTTGGTTCCACTTATTCTATATCTTTGTAGTTGTCTGGGTTCCTTTTGAAAAAATACTAAGACCATAGAAAAGTAAAGGGAGAAGAAGAGAAAAATAATAACAGTAATAATAATAATAAAGAGAGAGAGAAAGGAACCATAAATGAGTCAGGAAAATAATAAGAGTGAAAAATCATTAAAAAAATACAAAGGAATAAGAATAAAAAAGGTAGAATTTAAAAAATCAAAGAAGAAAAAAATAGAATAAGATAAAAGACTGGAAAGATGAGAAGAAGAAGAAAAAAAGAAAAACTAAACAAGGAGAAGGTGGAATGAAAGAAAAGCAATGGAAGCCTGCCCTTCAAAGGTAAGGTACCTGGTTTTAGCAAATAAAATAAAGAATAAAATAAAATAATAATAAAAAATAGCACATTGAAAAACCTAAAACAAAAAGATCTCAGTTGATAAGTTCCCTGTCATAAGGTGCTGGCTGGGTGCCAGCTGGGTGCCTGGCAACCCATTCTCTGGTTCCTTTCTCTTAGGAGATACCGGGAATTGAATCAGGGACCTAGCATATGTGAGGCACGCATTTCTCAACTGAACTATACCCACTCAACAGGTCACGTAAGCTTCTGAAAGCTCATCTGTCTCTCCTGCCCCCTTTCCCTCAGGTGAGTTAGGCTTTGGACAGTTTGCAGGCTCTCTCTCCTGACTTCCTTCTCTCCCAGCTGTTAGGCACCTCTCTGCCTACCCCCTCACTGACCTATTTCCTCTCTCTCCCAGGGCGGCTAAGTGTGACAGCCTGCCTCCCCCTCTCCTCTCCCTGGGGCTGCTTCAGTGCTGGCTGGGGTTTTTTTGAGATTCAAAGGGGGTTCAGCTGCCTAAACTCACTGAAGAGAAACCACTCTCCACCCTCTGCCAGACCCTCTCTTCCTCCCAGGGAGAATGTTCTTTCCTGCTTAGCTGGCTGCAGTGAGCCAGGGGTTTTACTGAGGCTATTCGCCTTGAGGGTGGGGGCATATGTGCAGTTCCCAGCCACAGGGGTGAGCAACTCAGTTTTCATTTGGCCTCTTCGTCTGTCTCTCTCCCTCCTGGATGACGCACAGCACTCTCCTGGTCTGCAAATCCCGTTTTCTAGGCTGCCCCAGCAAATATGTGAAATAGGTTGGCTTAAACAATGGGAATTTATTAGCTTATAGTTTGAGGCCAAGAAAATGTTCAAATCAAGGCATCATCAAGAAGATGCTTTCTTCCCCAAGACTGGCTGCCAGATCTTTGGCTCCTCTGTCACATGGCAAGGCACATGGCATCATCTGCTGGTCTCTCCATTCTCTTCTGGATGTTGTTGATTTCAGCTTCTGGCTTCTGTGGCTCTCTCTGTATTCATTCTGCTTATAAAAGACTCCAGTAATAGAATTAAGACCCATCCTGAATGAGGTGGGTCACACCTTAACTGAAGCAGCCTCATCAAAAGGCCCTACTTACAATGGGTTCTCTTCCACAGGAATGGATTAGCTTTAAGAACTTGATTTTCTGGGGTACATACTGTTCCAAACCACCACAAACACAATGTCAGTTTTTTTTTATGGTTCTTATCACAATCTAAAGTTCTTCTTTCATGTGTTGGCTTTTCAGTCATTTTCTTGACTAGAAGGTAACATCCACAGGAGGGACACTGTTTGTCATTCACGTCTCTATCCCAAGTGTATGGCATGGGGTGGGTGATCAATAAATACTTGTTGAAATAATGAATGGGCTCTAGAATCTGCAAGCTGTGTGTGAGGGCCCAGCCAGTGTGGAGGTTTTCAGGGTAGTGTTTGCAGGGCAAGTGTTCACTTCAGAGAATTATCCTCGGGGCTTAGCTATCCCCTTTTCAGGGACACGTAGCTGTTTCTTCTATCATGCCTGGCTCTATGTTCCGCCTCTGCTTTCACAAAACCTGTTTCTTCCTTAGGAAGAAAGAAAGAAAGGGTCCTGACTGTTCAGATGTGGACTTAGACTCTTGAAGGGAGGAGGAAGATTTGGCTTCAGGAATATGTGAGAAATGAGCAAGTGACAAGGAGTTGGAGGCAGCCAGGTTTGCCTGGGTCTTGAGCTGTTCTACTCTCTATGGTGCATTCCATCAGGTAAAAAGCTGTCCTTCTCCTACTCTAGGGGTCAGAGGAGGCAGGGGTGCTTTAGTCTCACGGGAGGTCAAAGTACAAGGACTGACCAGAGAAGTTTTTTTTCTATTTATTACAAACTTTGTCAAGTACAGTTGACCAGAGGGGTCTAAAAACAGCCCAGACTTTTGACCCCGATTCAGTTGAAGAGGTAAGGAGAGCCCTGGCCCTGCTACCTCACAGGGGAGCCCTTCTTAGAAGACTAGCCAGTCCCTCAGCTGGTTCAATCTTGGATCCAGCAGCAGAGAGGAGTCCAATCTGAGTGGACAGCCCCTTGAAGCAGTCCTTGGTTGCAGCTGCTCTGAGTGGGGCAACAGCTTTAGGTTTCCCAGTTCACATGTTCCCACCACACAAGTCAAATCATGGCATGAAAATAAAAGGGAAATGCAGAAGGCTGGAAAAGAGAGCCTGGAAGAGGTTGCAATGGAAAAGGGAGGTGCTGGCAAATTCTTGACCTGGGTGGAGTTACAGAGTTCACTTGAAAATTACTCTTTAAATTGTACATACATATTAAACACTTATATATATCTTTTTTTATTTTTTTAAGATTTATTTTAGGGAAGCGGATGTGGCTTAAGTGGTTGGGCTCCAGTCTACCATATGTGAGGCCCTGGGTTTGGTTCCCGGGACCTCCTGGTGAGGGCAAGCTGCCCTGTGCCCGTGGGGAGCTGATGACCGCGCCTGTGGAGAGCTGGCGCAGCAAGATGACGCAACAAAGGGAGACAAGCACAGAGGAAACACGCAGCGAATGGACACAGAAAGCAGACCGCGAGCACGCGTGTGTGTGTGTGTGTGTGTGTGTGTGTGTGTGTATAAAAAGAATCTTAAAAAAACAACAAAAAAACATTTTACTGATTTATGCCCCACCCCCCAGCTCACTGTTTGCGCTTGCTGTCTGCTCTCTGTGCTCATTTGCTGTGTGCTCTCTGTGTCTGCTCGTCTTCTCTTTAGGAGGCACTGGGAACCGATCCTGGGACCTCCCATGTGGGAGAGAGGCACTCAATCGCTTCAGTCACCTCAGCTCCCTGCTTTGTTGTGTCTCTCATTGACTTTCCTCTTTGTGTCTCCTTGATGCATCATCTTGCTGCATCAGCTCACTACGCCTGTCCATTGCGTCAGCTCGCTGTCTTACTCACCTTCTCCAGGAGGCACTGGGAACTGAACCCGGAACCTCCCATGTGGTAAGCAGGAGCTCAATCCCTTGAGCCACATCAACTTCCCCTCACGTATATCTTAAAATTTTTTTGAAAACGTAAAAAATAAACAACAAAACAGAGTGGATAAATGAACTAATGATGGAACAGAAAAGAAATTAAAGAGCAGGGAGGATTAAGGAAGAGGACAACAAAGGTGGAAGAAGTTACATCTCGGAGGTGGTGATGTGGGCCTCAGTTTCTCTTCTTCTGTCTGGGTACTGGTTCCACTTCTAGGTACTGGAGTCCAGCCAGCATCCCCAGGACTGAGACACCTTAAATACAGAGAAAAGGTTAGTTAGTGGCTGCCAAACACATTGACTCTCATTTATCTTTTCTATATCTACTCTCCTGGACCAGTCCTAGTGCTGAGACAGTTCCTGTGGAAGTCTAGGGTGGGTGGATGCTTACTTGCCACTAATAGGGGTGCCAGGACTCCAATTGTGGGTGCCGCAGTCCCATATACAAACAACTCAGAGAGGAAATGCCCCAGGGCCAGGAAGAAGGTCCAAAGTGTGATGTAGTACAGCCTACAAGGGAGGGGACAGAAAAGGGAGCTGAAGTTACAGCCTGTGCAGTACACAAGAGAGGAAACCTATCAAACAGACTTGATATGCACAAACAAAAAACCAGGAAGTTAACAATGACTATAGAAAAAGGAGATTTGTTCCTGAGAAACACTTGACTATTTGATCACATCATCTAGGTTTATTCTCATCTGGGGCAAAATGGAAGGTTTCAATCTGCTAAACTGACAGGAGGATAATCCAGGCATCTAGAGAAGATTTCCAAGTCTTAGCAAGGTGGTAAACATAATGTTTAAGTTTCCTGGCTGCTAAAACAAATACCATACAATGGGTTGGCCTAGCAACAGGAATTTATTGGCTCATGGTTTTCTCCTAGGATCAGTATGTTTTGGCTGGCTGGCAATCTTTGAGGTTCCTTGGCTCTTCTGTCACATGGCCATTCACATGGCAGCATCTTCTCCTTTCTCTTCTGTATTCTGTTGACTTCCAGCTACTGGCTGCTCCCCATGGCTTCTCTTTCTGGCTTTCTCTATAAGGCCTCCAGTCAGATTTAAGACCCATCCTGATTCAGCTGGGCCAAATCTTAGTTGAAGTAACCTCACCAAAAGGTTCACACCCATGGGAATTGGATTAAGATTAAGAACACATTTTTCTGGGGTACACAACTCCAACTCACCACACCTGAGTCAGGATTACAGCAGTCTTAGGCAGCAGAGACAATTCTGGCCAATCATGCTTACACTTTGTACTTATCTAAATCGGCTAAGTCTGTAGATGCTGGCCATGGGCTTGTCAATGTTCACAGTAAGCAGGGCCTGAACAGGGAATTAGTAGCAAGAATATCACTGAAGCCTTAAATTCTCTTTCAATACAGGCTGGTTATTTTGTGTCTGTGCTTGGGCAAGTGATCAGATGATAGGAACAGTGGCAACTTCATGGGAAGAGAACTTGTTCCTCAGCTTTGACAATGAGGTGGAGAAGAGATGGGCTACAGGATGATGACACACTTGGATTATAGATATCTTTTTTTTTTTAAACTATGAAAAATTTTAAATGAACTATTTCAAACATATAAAAAATTACAGATAATAGAATAACATGATGATTTCCTACTAATACCCAGATCCATTAAATCCTAACATTTTGCCAAATTTGATTCAGATACAATTTTCTAAGAAATAAAATACTACAGATAACAGTTAAAGCATCCCATGTATCTCATCCTGATCCCATTCTCCTCTTCCCTCCTTTCCCTCCCTAGAAGTAAACAGTATCTTACATTTGATTTTTTATCATTCCTACGCATGTTTTTATACATTTAGTAAATGCGTATATGGGTGTTGATTTTGAATGTCACGTTAGGGAGGGAATAGGATCAGAGTGCACATCAGAAGTGCACAGATCAAAGTCCTAGGGTAGAAGAGAGTTGGACACAGGAAGTTAGCACTTGCAATTGTCCTGTGGGAAGGCTGATGTCTGCTGGGAAAGGGGAAACATGAATGGGTAAGGGAGGTAAAAGTGAGTCTGAGTTGTCTGGAAGGTAAGTAACGAACTTGCTGCCACGAAGCTAGTTACCAATAGAACTGAGACTAGAACCTATTTTCTTGTTTTCATTCTTGGCCCAGGCTGTTTCCACTAAACCACATTGCTTCCAAAAATACATGTCAATCTAGGACAAGTAAACCACTGTTTCAAGTTCAAAATAATTAAAATAAATTAAAAAGAAGATTGTAGGGCCAAAAGGGCTGCTTTAAATCCCACTTGAATCAGTCTTTCTCAGTTTAAATTAAGTGGGTCTCTAATGTTTAGATCTGCAAAATCAGGAAAGATAATCACCACCTCCCAGGGCTGCTGTAAAGAGGCTTGGTCAAGGTCATGTAGGTGAAAGCTCCTTGCATGAGGGGGCTCAATAAATGTCACTACTTCCTCTCCTCCCTACATGCTGAGAAACTGAATAAGATCGAAAAATATCAGTGTGAAGCTGGCGTTTTGATAGCCTCACCCACTGACCTGAGCAAACTTTCCAGTCTTGATCATGATGACTGTTATTGGGAAGAAAGCACGTGAGCTCCCTCCAGTGGCTAGAACCGGTAAAGACATTATCTAGACAAGAGTCTGCCTGTGATTGTTCCAACTCACTGTGAGAGTACTCTAGCAGGGGAATTCAGAGTTCTCTTTCACTCTCACCACTGCCTTCACTTGTGGGCTTTTCTCTTTCTCTCTCTCTCTTTTTGTGGATTGTGATTTCTGTTCATCCCTGCTTCTTCATGAGGAATGTGATAAAAATAAGGTCCATGTGGGTGGCTGCTCTAAAAAGAGCACCCACTCTACTTCCTTTGTAGAATAAAGGCCGGTTCTTTAGTAAGGAAGTAGAGGGGTATGATGCAGGCCACTGGATAATGACACTGCCAGTTTGCTCTGTCAGTTCCATAGAATTTTCAGACTTTGAAAAAACCTAATAGGCCTATTATATTGTTTAGGCCAAGAGAAATGGAACCTATTAACCTATTATCCTCATTTGAGGCTGATGTATCAAAATGATAAATGGCCTAGCACCTGGTTTCCCAGATGCTAAAGCTCTTCCTTCCCTTACATACGTCTTGTTGTGGATGTCGATGGCACAGAGGCAGCGAATCACTGATGAGAGCAGTAACCAGATCCCAAAGGTCCGAGCGTGGAGGCCATTCACTGTGTGGCAGAAAAAAAATCAAGACTGTTGAGAAGGGGTGGCTAGGATTCCCTCCAGGCTCCTCCTCCTTCTCTGGGGGTACATGGGAGGTAGAGAGCTGAGACTGAACTCCTTAAGGGTGGGAGGCTGTGGTGCTGCACATGGGAACAAGAAAGAATAGGAATTACAGAATGGAAGCTGCTTGACTTCTCTTTAAATGTCTGCAGTTGGGTGAGGAGTTCTTAGAGTGGAAACTCAACAAAGAGCCCAGTTAGGCAAACACTTCTGGATATGGTAGTTTATACCCTCTGGTCCTGGAAGCAAGTCTGGGGTTCGGCATAGGCCAGAGAGCCTGGAGCAGGTCAGGCTTGGGAGAATGTTGCAGAAATTGGTCTTTCCGTAGACAGCTAGGAGGCCAACGAACTTTCAAGGCTGATCCCGGAGTGAACTCAGAGATACTGGGACCAATCTTGTTGCTCACACCTGGCCTTTAAGAGACCTAAGTCCCTGGGTTGTCTCTTGAATCCAGATCTACACTATCTGGATGAAGCCCAAACCAGACTGGTTTTCTGTGCTCATAGTAGTGGCATAAAGCACCGTTTCTTCAGTGTTGG
>JAQZBX010090607.1:0-12488 GCA_029593785.1 Cabassous unicinctus
AAAGAGATTGAAACAGTCATCAGTTTCTCAAAATGAAAAGCCCAGGACCAGACAGTTTCACAGACAGTTTCTACCAAGCATTCAAAGAACTTTTAATACCAATCTTACTCAAGCTCTTCCAGTAATTGAACAAGAAGGAACACTACCAAAATCATTCTTTGAAACCAATATCACCCTAATACCAAAGCCAGATAAAGATACAATGAAAAAAGAAAATTCAGACCCATTTCTCTAATGAATACAGATGCAAAAATCTTCAATAAAATATTTGCTAATCAAATCCCAAAACACATTTAAATAATTATCCATCATGATCAAGTGGGTATTATACTAGGCATGCAAGGGTGGTTCAACACAAGAAAATCAATCAGCATAATACATCACGTTAATAAATCAAAGAAGAAAAAACACATGATCTTATCAATTGATGCAGAAAATGCATTTGACAAAATACAGTATCCTTTCTTGATAAAAAACCTACAAAATTTAGGAATTGAAGGAAATTTTCTCAACATGATAAAGGCCATATATGAAAAATCCACAGCTAACATTGTACTCAATGGTGAAAGACTGAAAACTTTCCCATTGAGATCAGGAAGAAGAAAAGGATGCCCATTGTCACCACTGTTGTTCAATATAGTGCTAGAGGATTTAGTTAGAGCAACCAGGTGAGAAAAAGAAATAAAAGGCATCCAAATTGGAAAGGAAGAAGTAAAACTTTCGCTATTTGCAGAAGATATGATCCTATATCTAGAAAGTCCTGAAAAATCTACAACAAAGCTGATAGAGCTAATAAATGATTTCAGTAGATTGTCAGGATTCAAGATCAATATGCAAACATCAGTGATGTTTCTATACAATTGTAATGAACAATGTGAGGTGAAAGTAGTAAAAATTCCATTTATAATAGCAACTAAAAGAAATATTTAGGAACAAACTTAACCAAGAATGTAAAGCACTTACATTCAGAAAACTATAATGCATTGCTAAAAGAAATTTTAAAGACCTAAATAATTGGAAGAACATTCCATACTCATGGGTTAGAAGACTAAATATTATTAAAATGTCAATTCTACCCAAATTGAAACACAGATTCAATGCAATACCAATAAAATTCCACCAGCATTTTTTAAACAAATGGAAAACACAATTTTCAAATTTATCTGGAAGAGTAAGAGGCCCCAATAGCCAGAAACATCATAAAAAGGAAAAGTGAAGTTGGAGGACTCTCATTTCCAGACTTTAAATCATATTACCTAGCTACAGTGGTAAAAACAGCATAGTACTGGCATAAAGACACATAGACCAATGGAACTGAATTGATGGTTCAGAAATAAACCCTCACATCTATGGCCAAGTGATTCTTGACAAGCTTGTCAATCCCACCCAGCTGGGATAGAACAGTCCTTTCAACAAATGGTGCTGGGACAACTGGATATCCATAGCAAAAGAAAGAAAGAATACTCTTATCTCACATTTTATACAAAAATTAACTCAAAATGAATCAAAGACCTAAATATAAAAGCAAGTACCATAAAGCTTCTAGAAGAAAATATAGGGAAACATTTTCAAGACCTGGTGGTAAGTGATGGATTCTTAAACCTTACACTGAAAGCATGAGCAATGAAAGAAAACATGGATAAATGGGACCTCCTCAAACTTAAACACTTCTGTGGTTCCAAGAACTTCATCAAGAAGGTAAAAATGCAGTCCACTCAATGGGAGAAAATATTTGGAAATAACATACCTGATGAGGGTTTGATTTCCATTCTATATAAAGAGATCATACAACTCAACAATAAAAGAGCAAGCACTCCAATTTAAAAAATGGGCAAAAGGTTTACATAGTCATTTCTCCATAGAGGAAATACAAATGGACAAAAAGCACATGAAAAAAATGTTCCATATAATTAGCTATTAGGGAAATGCAAATCAAAACAAGATATCTAATACTGCATAGAATGGCCATTATTAAAAAACAAAAAGGTGCTGGAGAAGATGTGGAGAAATAGGAACACCCCTTACTGTTGGTGGAATTCTAAAATGGTGCAGCCTCTGTGGAAGACAATTTGGCTGTTTCTCCAGAAGCTAAATATAGAACTGCCATATGATCCGGAAATTCCTCTACTAGGAATATATCCAGAAGAACTAAAAACTATCACATGTACAGACATCTGCACTCCGATGTTCATAGCAGTGTTATTCACAATTGCCAAGAGATGGAAACCACCCAAGTGTTCATCAAACAATGAATGGATAAACAAAGTATGGTATATACATATGATGGAATACTATGCTGCAGTAAGAAGAAATGAAATTGGGATACCTCTGATAACACGGGTGAATCTTCAAGACATTATACTAAGCAAAGTAAGCCAGACACAAAAGGACAAATATTGCATGGTCTCAATATGAACTAAATATGAAGAATAAACACAAGGAGTTAAAACCTAGAGTACAGGTTATTAGGAGATAAGAGGAGGGTTGAGAAGAACTACTAATGCTTAATATATGAAGTTTTAATTAACTCAACTGTAAAAGTGTGGAAATGGATAGAGTTGATGGTAGCACATTATAGTGAGTAGCAACTGGTTTACAAATGGGATTGTGGCTGAAAAGGGTTGTCTGAGGAAGTAAATGTCAATTGAAATAAAGCTAAAGAATAATCTAGGGACTGAATAACAGTGAACCCAGAGGTGGATGAGAATTGTGGTTGAGAGTACAAATGTAAGAGTGTCCTTCTGTGAGCTAGAGCAGATGTATATCACTATTGCAGGGTGATGGGAATGTGTAGAAGCATGGGAAAACTAAAATTGGTGTGACCTATAGACTGTGGTTAACAGCAATATTATAATATTCTTGCAGTAATGCCAAAGCTGTGCTGTCTTGATAATGGAGGTGTATGGGGAAAGTGTGCCAAATGTACACTATGGACCATGGTTGGTGGTAATAGTCTGATGATATTATCTCTTAATCTGTAACAAATTGTTCCACCATTGTTCTCCTTTTTGGTGAAGGGGTGTTGTATGGGAATACTAAACATGTGTATGATTGTTTTGTAAGTTCACAACCTCCATAATAAAAAAATATATTTTAAAATTAGGGTGGATTGGGGGAAAAATACACCAAATGTGAGACAGCGACCATAGTTAGTAGTAATATTTTGATGATGCTCTTGCATAGTTTGTAACAAATCATTCACAACAATGCAGAAGGTGGAGGGGTGATGCATGAAATTTCTGTATGATGTTATGCATGATTATTTTGTATGTTCACAATCTTTACTATACAATCTTTACAATGCACTCATTGTTTATGCAAGTTCACGTATGAATGATGTACTTCAATAAAAAATATATTTTAAAAAAAGAAGTGTAAAAATTGGATGGGGACCAGGTGCTAAAAGACTCATTTGGTGTTTTCCCACTTGACAGTCTCTGTTGGCCTCAGTGAAAGTTGGCACTGACTGTGAGTACTCACCTCAAGTGTACTATTGGTTAGAGAACCATTATTTAAATGATATAAATTCTATGCCATTTGTCAATGACATGGTTGGATAATAGTATCAATGTCCATTGAGCTACTATAACCTTAGTGGCAATGATTGACATTTGTTCCTCAAGTTAGACATGTTCATAATCTTAATCTGCATTTTGAATGAGACTGGGTCAGAGAAAGCCACAAGGAGGATTCAGAAGCTGGAAGGCAGCTGGAACCCAAAAGAGAAGGAAGACATCTCCATGTGATGGGAAAGCAAAGAACCACAAGTTTGCTGCCAAACCAGCCATCAGCTTGTTTCTGACCCCTGGAGGAGTCACACCTTCTAGTCTCCAAAACAATGAGACAATAAATTCCCCTTCTTTAAGCCAACCCATTATGTGGTATTTGTCAGAGCAATGGCACTCTGTCAATACACAGGTAAAACCATAGAGTTCTAGAGCTGGCACCTCAAGATCCTCTCTTCCAAGTCCTTCATTTGACAGCAAGGATTTAGGGTACAAAACAGGCATCTTAACCAATAGTACCGAGGTATTTAGTGAAAGCACAAGGACCAGGATCCAGGTCCCCATTTCCAAATTCATTGTCCTTTCCACACCCTATAAAAATGCCACAGCATAAGGTCTTCACAGTCACAACAGCCAGGATGTCAGACACCTGTATGGCTTTTAGTATGTTAACTACTGATCCTCAGACAACCATATATGTAACAGTGAAACCTATATTTGACTTAAAATATTATGACAACATCATATTCTACATGTTTTATCTGGTTATGTTATTAAAATATGACTGGATATCCAGTGATATTCCTTCTGAAATTTAAGAGTAAAATTTCAAATCCTTACCACTTGTAATTCTGTTCCCACACAGTGGTAAATATGATAAGGTATTTCACAATTACTTAAGTTTTGAGACATGCTTAATTAACTAACATCAGTGAATAAATAATTTTTATTGGTACCAGAACTGTGTGTGAGGTGTCAGAGACATACAAATGAACAGGATCCTTATGCCCTGAGCTTTCATGGAGTGGGAGCAGAGGCACACATGAAACTTCCATTATGGTGGACATTAGAGAAATGCTGGGTGCAACCATGATACATTGAAACTAAATGCCTAGCATATACCAAGAAAAAAATATTATTCAATTTCTCTTTCCCAAAATAAACTAAAACCATCTTACTGCATTCCAGAGGCATCCTGACAGCAGAAGCACCCTTGTTACTTTTACTAGCACATGTGGAATTAATAGCAGCCAGCCTGGCTTTACCAAACATGGGTCATGCCTGCCTCGCTTTCTCTTTCAAGAACAGTATACTCATATTCCAGGGAGTGTTGCACTAGGGAAGCGCTTGCTTTTTAATTATCACAATTTGTGAAATATCACTAGAAATTTATGGAAAATACATTGTGTGATAAAATCTGACCACTTTTTCTCTCATAGCATTAAGACAATGTATGTGATTAATATTTTAAGATATCATAGTATAAAATGAGAACACAATAATTAATTTATAAAATACTATGCCTTTATGAAAGTGATTTGATTTTTGGTATTTTTTCCTTTTTTGAATAATGAAAATGCTCTAATATTGATTGAAGTGATGAATGCACAACTCAGTGATTATATGAAATGCCATTTACGGTTCACTTTAGATAAAATTGTGTAGTTTAATAAAAAATAATAGGATGTGATGGGGAAAATACATCAAATGTAAGATACGGGTTAGAGTTTATAGTAATACTTTCATGTTGCTCTTTCATAATTTGTAATAAATATTCCACAACAGTGCAAGATATTGGTGGTGGGCTGATATATGGGAGCCCTATATGCTGTTATGCATATTTGTTTTATAATTCCACAATTATTACTATACACTTATTATATATGTTCATGTATGAATAATATATTTCATTAAATTTTTAAATTGGAAAAATTCTACATGTTTTATCTGGTTATGTTATTAAAATATGACTGGATATCCAGTGATATTCCTTCTGAAATTTAAGAGTAAAATTTCAAATCCTTCTCACTTGTAATTCTGTTCCCACACAGCGGTAAATATGATAAGGTATTTCACAATTACTTAAAGTTTTGAGACATGCCTAATGCTGACTTTTTTTTTTCATTTTAAAAACAATTTATTTATCATTCATACATGAATATATGTAAACAATAATTCTATACTAAAAGTTGTGAACTTATAATACAAACATGCATAACATTATACAGTGCTGTCAGACATCACCCTACCACAAATACCTTGCATATTTATGAAACATTTCCAACAAATTATGAAAGAGCATCATCAAACTATTACTATTAACAATAGTCCATATCTTACATTTGGTGTACTTTTCCCCCAACCCACTCTATAATTTTTTGTTTATAATTCATATAATTTATCTAAAGTATACAATCAATGCAATTTGGTATAATCACTGAGTTGTATATTCATCACTTCAATATTAGAGCATTTTCATTACTTCACAAAAACACAAACCACAATCATACCTATATGTTAGTGCGACTAATTACAAATCTTATGATGTGCTTTCACCATTTCTAGTCATTCCCAAACTTTTTACAAACAAATTTTTTTACCAATTCTGCCCAGATTAAACCTTAGCCTTCCATTTCTCTGATGACTTATATTCTAGCTATTAACTTCATCAGTTTATTCAATTTATTTAGTTCATAATAGCAAGTCATACAATATTGTCCATTTATACATGGCTTGCTTCACTCAACATAATGTCCTCCAGATACATCCACATTGTTATATGCTTCATGACTTCACTTCTTCTTACAGCTGAATAATATTCCATCATGTGTATATACCAGTTTGTTCATCATTTGTCAGTTGATGAACACTTGGGTTCTTTCTGTCTTTTGGCAATTGTGAATAATGTTGCTGTGAACATGAGTGTGCAGATGGCTGTTTGTGTCACTCTCAGTTCTGGGTATATACCTAGGTATATACCTAGCAGTGGTATTGCCACTTAGGAACCACCTAACAGACTTCCAGAGTGGCTGTCCCATTTTCCCTTCCCACCATCAGTGAATAAGCATTTCTATATCTCCACATCCTCTCTATGTGTAGTTTTCTGTTTTGTTAATAGTGGTCATTCTAGTTACATGTGAAATGATATCTCATTTAGCTTTGATTTGCATTTCCCTAATAGTGATGCTAAGCATTTTTTCATGTTTTCTCACCAGTTGTATTTCTTCTTTAGAAAAATGACTAGTAGCCTGTGAGCTGCAAGATTCATAGACAGAGTCTCAGCATCATTGCTGCCACCACTGCCACTGCCCAGAGATTGTTGAGCCTGTCTGTTCATAACCACCTACTCCAGACACAGAACATCCAGTCATGGATAAAAATGAGCTGGTGCAGAAGGCCAATCTGGCCAAGCAGGCTGAGCAATATGATGATATGGTGGCTTGCATGAAATCTGTAACTGAGCAAGGAACTGAATTATACAATGAGGAGAGGAATCTTCTTTCCTTTGCTTATAAAAATATTGTAGGAACTCATAGGTCATCATGGAGGGTCATCTCAAGTTTTAGCAAAAGACAGAAGATGCTGAGAAAAAACAGTAGATAGTTCAAGAATACAGATAGAAAATTGAGACTGAACAGAGCTATCTGCAATGATTTACTCTTTTGGAAGTTCTTGATCTCCAATGCCTCACAAGCAAAAAGCAAAGTCTTCTATTTGAAAATAAAAGGAGACTACTATCATTATTTGGCTGAGGTTGCTGCTGGTGATGACAAGAAAGGGATTGTGGATCAGTCACAACAAGCATACCAAGAAGCATTTGAAATCAGCAAAAAGGAAATGCAACCAATACATCCTATCATATTGGGTCCAGGCCTTAACATTTCTTTGTTCTATTATGAGGTTCTGAACTCCCCAGAGAAAGCCTGCTGTCTTGTAAAGACAGCTTTTGATAAAGTCATTGTTGGACTTGATACCTTAAGTGAAATGTTGTACAAGGACAGCACACTAATAATGAAATTACTGAGACAACTTGACATTATGGACATCAAATACCCAAGGAGATGAAGCTGAAGCAGGAGAAGAAGGGAAAAAATTAACTGCCCTTCCAACTTTGTCTGCCTCATTCTAAAATTTACACAGATGACCATTTACCATCTATGCTGTCCCACAAATAGTTTTTTATTATTTATGACAAGTTTATGTTATTTCTATTGGAATTTCTATATTTCCCATGTGGTTTTTATGTTTAATATTAGGGGAGTAGAGCCAGGTAACATTTAGGAAATCATCTGTTTTTACCTTGAGGTGGCCAATGTGGGAATGTGAAATTTTTCTACAAGTTATAAATGTTAGGCTTAGTATTTTGGGTACATTGTGTCTTCAAAAAGGCCAGTGTTAAAACTTCTTCCATGTCTATCTAACTAAAGAAAACTGCCTACATATTGATTTGTCCTGGTGGAGGGTAAAAGGGATAATTGGTTCCAGTCAAAGTGTAGTTATTGTGGGTACTTTAAGGTTTGTAGTGCTTTCAAGGCTGTGGTAGAAATAGATATCTCATGGATATTACATGTTGAACCATGTGTACCTATGGAATACAAAATCTCAATATGCACTCCTTTAACTACAGCTACAGAAGTGTTCTTTTTAGCCAAAGTTGCAACCCAATTTACTCTGGAGAAGGGCAGAAATGGTTCACATTCCATTATTTGTAAAGTTACCTGCTGTTCCTTTCATTATGTTTGCTACACTCATTTTATTTGTATTTAAATGTTTTAGGCAACCTAAGAACAAATGTACAAGTAATGATGCAGTAAAAATGAGTTGCTTGATATCCATTACTTCATGTCTATTAAGCACAGCAGTAAAACAAAACAAAAAAAAAACCCACGTGTATTTAAAATTTTTAAAAGTTAAAAAAAAAGAAAAGTAAATATCCAAAAAAAGTATTATGTTAACTAAAAGAAACCAGACACAAAGTACTACGTATGATATGATTCCATTTATTTAGTATGTAAATATAAATCAATTTATAAAGATGAAATTAGATTAGTGGTTACATAGGGCTGTGGATGGATAGAGGGATTGAGAGATGACTGCTAGGGGTCTGAGTTTTTCTTTTTGAAGTAATGAAATTGTTCAAAAATTTTCGGTGATGAATGTGCATTGTGGTTATACTAAAAGCAATTGATTATAGCTTTGGTTAGATTGTATGGTATGTGAATATATATCAATAAAACTGATTTAAAATAAATGAATAAATATGCAAGAATTGCCAGAAATAGCAGGTATGTACAGCAGGTTAAGCATAGAGAGGTTGAGAGGTGATGAATTTTTTGTTTGTTTTTTGTTCATTGTTATTTTTATTATTATTGAAATAATGAAAGTGCTCTAATAATGACTGAAATGATGAATGTACAACTATGTAACTATGTCACATATCATTGATTGTACACTTTGGGTGGATTGTATGCTTTCCTAAAATGTATCAATAAAATTGATTCGTTTAAAAAAATTTACAAGTCATTCCACTAAGAATGGTATGTTTCACTGTATTTCAATTTTACATCAATTTAAAAGATACAATAAAAACAATAAGAAAAAGAAAAAATAAATCATGCTGATTCTGTTCAAACTTCTTTATGGGTGAGTGTAGGGGCTTCCGCTTCCACCACGTTCAGTACAGGCAGGACCTGAATATAATAACCAAGTTGGTGGGAGTGTCTGGGTGGTGGTACAATGAAGAATTCACTATATATAAATAAACATATATGTATATACACATATAAATATATGTATACATATATAAAAATATACATATATACACACATATTTTTATATTTATGTACTACTTTTACCATTTTGAACACATTAACAGATTTTGTTTGTTTTCCTGTGCTCATCTTCATTTTTTCTATTTATTCAGTGCATATGCTTATTATCCATCTTACATACATGATTAGCTATGATTATTCTCTAGAAGACAATACCAGAAAGAACCAGCACTAAAAAGAGTTGCCCACAGCTTTCTCCAAATGCACATCCAAGAAAGATCAGCCACTTCAAAGTTAAGATCAAAGGTCTGAGAAAGCAGAGCCAGACCTGGGTCTAGCTTGAAATACCAGAACTGAAGTCTGTATGGGCTCTGTAAAAATAGGGGGAATGTCTAAGTCTCTACAGTTCTCCTTTTATCCTTTCAAGTTTAAGGGTGCAGGAAAATGTCTTTTCAGAGACCACACATTCACAGCATCTACTTTCAGTATGAGGGTGAGCAAACAGCTTAATCCTCCAGTCTTGTCTCAGGGAATGACAGTCACGCCAAGAAAATTCTCAAGAACTGAACCTGATTGCAAGATCTGCATGAGTCCAAGAATAGAGGGAACAGACCAGGTATTAACTCATCTTACAGAGCTGTGGGTTCACCCACTGATCACATACATGTCCACAAACACAGCACCCTTAGAGGGAAAACCCAGAAGTGGCAGGGCTTGCCATGATCCACTCTATGCCAACTAGTTATGAGACAAAATACAAAAAAGGCTAGTATTTAGTGGGCCAATTAGTAATGACACCTTTAAAGAGAAATGAGGCAGGGAGGATAGGGGATGGTTCATTGGAAGTGCCATCCCTTTTCTCACTGGGACATCATTACAGGGACTCTGTGAGGACCTCACCAATGAGGGGACATTGAGTAGAGACTAGAGGGAATGAGGGAGAGAACCATGTGGGCATCAGGGAGCAGGAATTTGAGGCAAAGGGAGTAGTGAGTGAGGCAGGGGCATACTTTGCACACTTCAGGAGTGGGAAAGGAGTGGAGTGAGGTCAGATGGTTACAGGGTCAGATCAGGTAGGACTTTGTGGATAATGTGACATTTTGGCTCTTAGTCTGATGAGTGAGAAAGGTATCCGTGGATTTGATGGGAGAAAAGGCCTACCTGGTTTCTCTGGCACTCAGGGGAGAACTGAATGCAGGGGGGAGGGTGGGAGCAGCATGGCTAGGAGAAAACCACAGTAATCTTGCCAATAGATGATGATGGCTCAGGCCAGAGTAGAAAAGGGGAAGGTAGAGAAGTGTTCTCATGTGGACATGGTTTGAAGTCAGAGAAGATGAGATGGACAAAAGTCAGGAAATTCGGCAAAGCTTTGGTCTGAACACCCATTGGGATGGAGTTGCTGTACATGGATAAAGAGGGAGAATCAAAGGAGAGAAGGTTTGGGAAACAATTCTAAGCATCTATTATGACCCTTTACACAACCACATGGAAGCGTCATGGAGGTAACTCTGTGGAAAACTGAACTGCAGAACAAGTTTGGATGGATACATAAAATTGGAACTCATGGCAGTATAAATGATGTTTACTGCCAAGATACTGGATAAGATCAGCAAGAAGATGAAATGCTGAGGAAGAAAAGTGATCCAAGGACTGAGTCAGGGACAAAACTAATAAAACCAGCAAAGTAAACAGGAAAAGATATGAGATGTGAGGCCAGATTTAAAAATAATCAAGAGAATGTGATAAACCAGAAGTTATGTGATGGAAGCAACTGACAAGAGAGGAACCAATTGAATTCTTGAATCTGTTCCTCCTTGGCTTGCCCCATTCCAGGTATAGTGACTCCATTCTCACTGGTGTTCAGGCCACAGCTCTGCCATGTTTTTGAGCTGAGTCTCTGTTTTTCTCCATGATACATCCACTGCATGAGCAGATCCCTTTCCTCATCTTCAAAAAACATCCACACCAGGCCCCTTGTCCATTTCTTCTCCACTCTGTTTCAAGTGGCTTTCTGTGCATTAACTGGGGTAGGTTTCTCTGCATTAGCACATGTTTATTTCATCTTAAAACTGTGAGGACAATGTCCTTCAGTTGCTAAATCCTTTCATGTTTGATTCCTTCTTATGGGCTTAAAATTTGTTAATATTTGCCAAATTGATCTACAGGTTTAATGCATGCTCTAGTAGAGTGTCCATTGAATCCTTTGTAGAAATTGTCAACCTGGTTCAAAATTCATATGGAACTGTAAGGGACCCCCAAATAGCTGAAACAACCCTTAAAAAGAAGAACAAAGTAAAAGGATTCATACTTCCCAAATTCAAAATTGTTACAAAGCAATGATAATCTGGACAGTGTGGCACTGGCACAAGAATAGACATAGATCAATAGAATACAATTGAAAGTGAGATATAAACTCACATGCCTATGTTCAATTGTGTTTGACCAGGAAGCTAAGACCATTCAATGGAGAAATAATAGTCTACTCAACAACTGGTGCTGGGACTACAGGATAGCCACATGCAGAAAAATGATATTGGACTCATACATCACACTACATAGAAATATCAATTCAGAATCGATCAAAGATCTAAAGGAGACTAAAACTATAAAACTCTTAGAAGAAATAATAGGGGTATTTTTTATCAGCTTGTGTTTGGCAAGGGATTATTTGATAAGACACCCAAATCAGCAGCAAAAAAAGAGAAAAATAGATAAATGATCCAAATTTTAAATTTTTATGCTTCAAAGGACACCATCTGTAAAATAAAAAGACAACCCACAGAATAGGACAAAATATTTCAAATCACATCTGATAAGGGACTGGTATTTAGAACATACAGACAACAATTAAATGGGCAAAGACTCTGAATAGACATTTCCTATAAGATTAATGAATGGCCAATAAACATATCAAAATATGCTCAACATTATTAGTCTTAAGGAATGTAGATCAAAACCATAATGCAATACAACTCTATGCTCACTAAAATGAAGTAATAAGTCAAATCTTATTATAAAAGACAAACTATATTATATAGCTATAAAAGGGTCACTGTACCAAGAAGATATAATAATTATAAAGGTATAAGCATAGAGCAGAAAACCAAGATATGTGGAGGGAAAAAACTGACAGAATTGAAGGGAGAAATAGATCCACAATAATAGTTGGATATTTCAATTATCCACTTTCATATATGGTTAGAAAGACTAG
>JAQZBX010090608.1:0-12496 GCA_029593785.1 Cabassous unicinctus
TATTCTTTATATCTTCCCCACCCTCACCTCCTCCTTCACTCCATATTACACATTATCAAATTAATCTTTCTATGAAATAATTTTTTTATCAAACCTTTAATTCCTCTCTCTTTTGCTCAATATTTAAATATCAAATTATAGTGCCTGGTAATTTTATTATATTTCCAAGTCAGCATCTAACAACTCTTACCATCCACATGGAAGGGAGGCCTACCTGTTGACTTCACTGTTCCAAGAATGACATTACTAATTCTGCCCCTTCATGTTTTGTCTTGCACTCATTCCCTTATCTAACGAATAAACAGAATGTGGTATATCCATATAATGGCACAGTATTCAGCAACAAAAAGGAATGCAATACTGATACACAGTACACCATGGAAAAACCTTGAAAACAGTATGCTTTGTAAAATAAGCTAGTGACAAAAGAGTATATATTATATGATTCCATTTATATGAAATGTCCCGAATAGGCAAATCTATAAAGACAGAAACATTAATGGTTGCCTAGGACTGGGGTGTGGGCAGGTGTTGGGAAGAAATAGGAAGGGAGTGACTGCTAAAAGATATGGGTATTGTTTGCAGGTGATGAAAATGTAAAATTGATTGTGATTATTCACCTCTGTGAATATACAAAAAAAGCACTGAATTTTACACTTTAAATGGATTAATTATATACAGTGTCAATTATATCTCAATAAAACTTATCCAAAAAAAGTACAAGAGAGCCAGTGTTCAATAAGCAAATCACTGATACACATAGAAATGAAAAGTGAAAACTGCTAGTATCACTGAACTACATCCACTCTTTGGGCGTATTTCCTTCTTTTATTTGCTCAATGACTAGATTTTAAAAAATTAATACAAATCATTTTACCTTAGCCTCCACTTTCAAAAAGTAATAAGGATTCTCTTTCATTCCCATGTTCATAAAGCTAATCCAAAATTGTGCAGTATCAGATCATAACAGAATTTGAACTTAGCTTCCCTGCAATATAGAGGAACAATTTATCTTTTGGACAAAAAAAAAATTTTTTTAATTTGGAAATATTCTGGCCCACTAACTGCCACCAAAGAAATATAAGTGACTTAAGTTCATAGACTTAAGTTCTGCCCTTTTGACAATCTGTGAAAAGTCCTGAGAGTCACAACATGCAGTCTTTTTTAAGGGGCAGCAATTCTACCTATTAGAGCTCTGTAAGGACAGAGCATGAATTTGAATCACTCCAGCTAAGTTAGTGTGCAAAAACAAGTCACTGAGGTGTGAGCAATCTTAGCCAACAATCCAGCATCTCAACTCATCAGAACACTTATGGATTCTGTAGAAGCCTCAAAATGTGGCCCTTGTAATTGTTATGGGTCTATTATGTTATCCAATGTAAGCGCTGAGGTCAAGCAAAATATATTCATCTATTTATAGCAAATACTCCAAGTATATACCAAATTCCATCTAAATGATGTATAATTTTCTAAGCCTATGGCCCTACAGTCCCTATGATTTTATGGACAGACTTTTTTTCCTTGGATGTATCAGAAATTTTTAGATTGTTTTTAAACATTTACTCTTTATACTGTGAATAAAGTAAAAAAAATAAAAATAAAAATAAAAATAATTGAAGAACATGACAAAGACAAAGAATTTAACCCAACTTCACAAGCAAAACTGTATTGCTGTATTTTTATTTCATTTGAGAACAAAAAAGTGAAAATTGAAAGATACAAAGGCAAATGTTTCTGATAAGGAATAATTCAACCTATTAAATCAAAGTATTTTGTGGCTACTCTTTTAAGATAATTTTTAAATTTATTCAAAACCTAAAAATAATTTTAAACAATACTGTAGCAGTTTGATATTGTTTATGAATTCCAAAAAGAGATATTGATTATGTTTGTAAACCAGTCTGTTCTTCTGGGTATGATACCCTTTGACTGATTTAAATTCAAAGGCCTTACCTTTATTTGATTAAATCAAGATTAGGGCTTTGATTCAACCACATCATTAAGTCAACTCAGTGAGTCTCCACCCCCTTTGTGGGCTATATAAATGGATACTCAATCAAGAAGACAGGAGAAGATACCTGGGAATAGAGAGAGCCCCATAGATACCAGAGGACAGAACTTTGTCAGCTTTGATCCTGTGGCCCTGGGAAGAGAGATGAGCCATTCACCTGATAGTTTGCAGCTGAAGAGAAGAGCGAAGCAGAGCCCTATGCCAGCCCACAGCTGAGAAGAGAAGGAGCTGGGACCACAGAGCCTTCAGAGAAAAAGAGGAAGGCCGAACCCTTGCAGACATCACCTGCCATCTTGCTTCAAAACGTGGCAACGTTTTTTGGTGAGGAAGTACCTCTTATGGTACCTCTTATGGTACCTTGAGGTGGACTCTTTAGAGCCTTGTAACTGTAAGCTTTTATCCCAAATAAATACCCTTTATAAAAGCGAGCAGATTTCTGGTACTTACATCAGCACCGCTTTGGCTGACTAATACAAATACTATATAGTAAAGTAGCCTCCTCTAAAAAGGCTTTACATAAACATATCTGTCTACACTGAATGATGTGATTCAGGGAGACTTCATATTCTCTACATGTTCAAAAGACAGATTTGCACAACACTTAAACACATGCTAGCTCCTTTAGTATAATTCCAAGAGTTGTTTAAATAGACATATCATAGGATAAGCACCAAAATTCAAAGGTCTGATCTCTAACCTGACATTCACACAGAACTGGGTTTTAGTAGTCTGTTAAGGTTCAGAAAACAAGCATAAATCACACTCTGAGTGGAATGTGAACTCCCTATCCCCCTGACAATTAATAAATAAACTCCTTCTCCACATTCTGATGGTCTCAACAGGTAAACTCACAGATGTTCCCTCACACAATTTTTATCTGTAATAACAGACTAACAACTACCCAAGGAAACTAAAACACAGGGTTTTGAGAAACATGTGTGCTGGGAGAAGTAACATACAAAGGGAGTACTAATGGAATTACTTCTTCTGAAATCAAATATGCCTTACTAATTAAGATCTCTGATACCTTTTATTAGGCAGACAGCTTTAATTTGCTATATTTCTAGATACTAATTCATTATAGTCATTAGACCACACATAAAAGCAGCTTAGAACTTTTAAAAATCAACCACAAAAGCGCTGTTAACTTTGTGCCCCCCAAAAAAGTCTAACTAAAAATATGCTCTAACTTCTCTTTTTGAAAATAGTAACCACATTCTCACTATCTCACATTCTCATACAGGAAGATTTACTATAAACCACAATCAAATATTTCACTCCAAACAATCCAAAGAACATAGTAATTCACTTAACAAGAACACAAAACATCTACCTTAAGTAGCACAAGCACAAAGAGAATTTGAAACTAATCACTTTTCCATCAGCCACACAGCACTGAAGATCTTTTGCTTATCAAAGGGGAATACCATAAAGGTAGATGAGCTTTACCTCTGCCTGACCAAATGCAAGCGACTATTTTGGGATCAAAAAAAGAAGCTAAAGTCATTTCATTGTAGACCTAGACTCTAAAGCAAGGGTTCTTAACCAGGGGTCTGTGTAAAGATTTCAGGGGGTCCGTGAACTTGAATTGAAAAAAATCAACTTATTATCTTTATTTTCTCTGACCTCTAACTAAAATCTAGCATTTCCTTCACTTATGAATGTATCCAATAAATTACAGTAGTATTCATTTCATATCACATTAGTTGTTGCATATCTCAAAAAATCGCTTACACTCGTCCATACTTCGAAATTACAGTAGTTCTTAAACCTGACACACTAGTTGAGCGTCATAAAACCATCTGCTGATACATTCTGAGAAGGGGTCCGTGGTTTTCACCTGACAGGCAAAGGGATCCATGGAACAAGAAAGGTTAAGAAGCCCTGCTCTGAAGCAAATTCATTACCTAACAAATCTTCAGACTATAAATGGATTTCCTTGTAAATTCCCATAAATAAGCAAATTAACCCAAGTAGGTACCTTTCCTGAAACTGTCTGAAGGGCTTATCATGTGTGACTCCTACAGTTAAAAATGAAAACTATTATGTACATTTTGCTTTAGTTATAAAGAACATACATATGAACTGATAATGGTGTCATTAATTAAGGCTCAATGAAATAGCAAACTTGAACAGTTCAGATTCTTTTTTACTTCAAGTAGAACTATGGGTTAAATATTTTAGTTTATTGAAATGATAAAACCATTTTATAATTCCTTTCCTCAGTTTCAAGTGCTCATACATGCTTACAGTATTGGCTTACTAAAAGTTAAATTATCTGTAATAATTCAAGATTAAATTATACCATCTAATGTATTAGGAAGTAAAATATCTGATAGCAAAATTGTAAATATCATGACAATATTATATGTGGATTCCATTTATCAAAAATGTGCCTTAAACAAGCTCATTAAAACAATTATTTTGCCAATGATCTAGTGTTAAAATTTAAGCAAAAAAGTGTATAATTAACATATTTACCAAGTCAGTTGTTTCTAAGAGTTACAAAAAGAATATATGCGATAAAATAGTTAATTAAAAAAATAAGATTCAGACCATTAAAACACACATTATCCTTAAGAAACAAGGGGTTTTATCTTTAATGCAAACTAAAATTAATTCACTTATATTAATTGGCCACCAAAGTCTAAACAATGATCTGCCATCAGAAACAGCCTTGATGTAACACAGAGTTAAGTATGACAAAAAGATTTACTCAGTTTTACCTAGCAAAGAAATAACTGTCCTATTTGAGTGAAATATTCTTTGAGCATTATTAAGTTTATATATTGTACATGACTTGTGTAAAGAACCATATTAGGTTCACCACACACATAAGCCTTATTAGAATTTTCCCTACACAAAATAGTTATCAATTAGCCAACAATCAAGATAGTCATCTATAGAATTTTCACCTTCATTATTACCCACAATTGCTCTCTGTGCTTTCAAATAAAGATAAGTTCAGTAAAGTAAAAAAATCATACAAACAATAAATTCTACCTCCATTAAACACTGGAAACATTTTCATTAAATCTGCTCCCTCACCCTCAATGCACAAGAGTATCAATTTAAACTATAAAAACTCAATGTTGGCCCAGCTCCAACACTGCTCTCATATCAAAACAGAAATAAATGTCTAAAAATAGCCAAACAGCCATCTTTGAAATATTGCACCAGACCCAAGAGTATAACATCGAAGTTAAATCTTTCCTACTTCTCTAGTACTTATATATCATTAATATTTCCAGGCAAATATTTTTATTTCCTCTAAGTAAAAACTGACCAGAAAAAAACAATTAAGAGTATGTGGTTACAAAGGGGAGAGTATTTTAAATCTAACATCATTGATCTCAGATCACCCATTCTTTCTTAGTCACAACTGATGACCATAAGTAATAATGTAAACCATGAACAAGCACTGTTTAAGTCTACTACATGTTTAAAAATCAATTTCCAAGAAAGTGGTAACTGAACGATTATCAAAGAGCAAATAGATTACCCACACTATTATTCTATCATTAAAGAAATCATTTAAGGTCCTAAGACCTCTTCCACTAAAAGATAATCGTATTTGTTACCCTGTAATTCCATTATCTTATTGTTATTGCATTACTCTATTTTTTGGCAATTCCATACTACCACTACAAGCATAGCTGAATATTCCATTTCTGTACAGAAATAACCACCACCACTGTCTTCCACTGTCATTTAAGTCCAAACCACAATGATATTTTTGCTAATTAATCAGATTTCAACAACAGTGGCCAAAAATTCAAATAGACCTTCTGCAAAAGATACAAGTAAATAAAAACCCATAACTACTTACCTACAGTTGGGAGGAGGGTCCAATGTAATCTCTGCAAGTTCCTTCTGGATTCTTTAAAATAAATACAAAGAAAGTTATGATAACTGAGTATGTCCTCTTTTTCAACATTAATCTATTTCATTAAAATGTCATACTTTCACAGAATATTTCCCTTTGTATGCTTTTAATTTGAAATACTAATATAGTATAACATCATATAAAACAACGATAATAAAAAAAGTAGTAATTTCTGCCCCGATTTTGAAGAGGCACCATCCAAAGATGTGCTTTGGATGGATTTCTGCTTTTTTAATATGTATCAATAAAATCGATTTGATAATTTTTTCCCCCCCCAAAGAAGTGCAACCGCTCTGGAGTCTCTATATAAATAATATATAAAACCCAACAGCTCAATGCCTCACATTAACAAAAATATTAAAAACTCATTAAAAATGGAGCCTGAGGGAAGGCCCCCAACCACTGCCAGTGCTAGCCCGGGAAGGGGATTGGGAATTAAAGAGGAAAGAGTGAGGCCCACAAGCAGCTCCTCCAGGTGTCTCAGAAGCATCCAAATATGTTTGTACTGGGCTGTGGCTGGGTACTAGAGAACTGTTGCTGGAGTTGCCAGACCAGAAGGTAATATTATTGGCCAATACTAGTGCCTATAGCCTCCTGCAGCAAGGCTATGACAAATTAAAACATCATTAATAAATACAGAATTACCATGACCCAGCAATCCCACTACTAGGAAAATACCTAAAGGAATTGAAAGCAGGGACTCAAACAGATATTTGTATACCGATGTTCAGAGCAGTATTATTCACAATAGGCAAAAGATGGAAGCAACCCAAGTGTCCATCAATGGATGGATAAACAAAATGTGGTATATATACACATGGAATATTATTCAGCCATAAAAAGGAATGAAGTACTGGTACATGCTACAGAGTAGATGAACCTTAAACCTTAAAGACATCATGTTGAGTGAAATAAGTCAGAAACGAAAGGACAAATGTTGTATAACTTCATTAAAATAAAATAACTAGAATATGTAAATTCATAGAGATGGAAAAGTAGATTACAGGTTACCAGGGCCAGAGGGTAGGTGGAATGGGGAGTCAATGCTTAATCAGTGCATAGTTTCTATTTGGGGTAATGGAAATGCATGGATGGTGTTGATGGTATGTGAATGTAGTTACAACATGGAATCATATGATTGAGAGTAGTTAAAATGCGAATTAATGAAAATTTTACATTGTGTACATGTTAAAAATTTAAAAAAAAAAAAACCTTCACTAAACCACTGACAGCACTAAATAACATTTCTAGTTTAAACCAGAAACTTTTCATATACAAATTATGGGTCATTCTGGCCATATTTAAAAACAGAAAACTACAAGTGTTGGACAGGATGTAGAGAGATAGGAATGCTTATTCTCTGTTGGTGGGAATGTAGAATGGTACCGCCACTGTGGAAGTCTGTTTGGCAATTTCTAAGGAAGTTAGATACAGATATGCCATGTGACCTGGTAATACCACTACTAGGTAAATAGCCAGAAGAACTGACAGCAGGGATACAAACAGACATCTGCACACCAATGCTCATAGTGGCATTATTCACAATTGCCAAAAGATGACAACAACCCAGGTGTTTATCAACTGACAAGTGGATAAACAACTGTGATATATACACACAATGGGAACAGCTGGAATATACGTCACCAGAAAATAGAATGAGGTTAGAGAATGGAATGCCAGGGTCTAATCTGTATAAAACTGGTTAAAAGGTTGCTTTCAGGGGAGCAGATGAAGCTCAAGTGGTTGAGTGCCTGCTTCCCATGTACAAGGTCCTGGGTTCAATCCCCAGTACCTCCTAAAAACAAACAAAAGGAAAAAAAACAACTCTCATTGGGAAGTGGATGTTGCTCAGTGTCAACCACTGAGCACCTGCTTCCCATGTACAAGGTCCTGGGTTCAATCCCCAGTATCTCCTAAAAATTAAAAAAATTTAAAAAATTAAAAAGTGGAAAAAAAGTTATTTGTAAATGTTTGAAAATGAATAGAGGGAAGCAGGTGTGGCTCAGTGGACAGAGCCCCCGTTTACCATATGGGAGGCCTGGGTTCGCGTCCCGAGGCCTCCTTGTGAGGGCAGGCCAGCTCGTACGGCGCCGTGGGCTGATGCGGCAAGACCTCACAGCAAGGGGGAGATAAGCAGACACAGAGAAGACACGCAGCAAATGGACACAGCAGCACAAGCAGCAAGGGGGGGATAAATAAAATAAAATAAATAAATCTTTAAAAAAAAAAAAGAGAGAAAATAGAAATGTTAAGTGCACATCACAGTGTTTGTCATTAGCAGCGCTAATACAGAAGTATGATAGTGGTTGAAAGGAAAGTCTAAAGTCCTATATAGCCCTACAAAGAAAGCTAAAAAAGGAAATATGGGACTGTATATCATAGTGAACCCTCATGAAAACTGAGTATGGTTAAAGTACATATATAAGAATGTTCTTCTCTGCAACAGAACAAATGTAGATTAATGTTACAAAATGTTAAAATCAGGATAATATTTGGGAAAAATACAACCAAAGCAACTATAGACAGTAGAGTACAGTAATATATTAATAACCTTCTATCAATCATAAAAAAGGCAGTATGCTAAGTGAAAAAAACTAGACAAAAAGTATCATCTATACAAAATGTAAACACATATAAATTATAGAGAGAGAAATAGATTAGCAGTTATGTTTGGCAGGAGAAGGATAGAAAGATTGAGAGATGACAACTAAGGGGTAGGGTTATTTTGGTTGTTTTGTTTTGTTTTGCTTTTTGAGTAATAAAAATGCTCTACTACTGAATGAAGTGATGAATGTACCACTCATTGATTATACCAAATGCCATCGATTGTATACTTTAGATGGAGTGTATGGTTTATGAATAAAATTGATTTTAAAAACAAGGCAAACCTTTCAATAAAAAAAATTATGGGTCATTCTAACTTCTGATTTGTACATAGGATGGAAAGCTGATCAAATTAGAGTGATTCCAAGCATCCTGACTGATTCGATCAGTTGGTAAAGAAAGGGATATCATGATCTCATTCCAACACCTGATACTCCTACCAAACAAGAGCGTATTCTTCCCTGAAGCCTCTAGGTTAGAGCAGGTTGGAGCTTTCAAGTTTGACACTATTTCCTTCTGTTAGTCAAACTATCCTAGGAATATGTGAATAATTTTATTGTCATTGCATGAGCTTCATGCAGAGAAAAACAAACAATATTTTTTAAATCCTGCTAATTTTCTACTTTGATTTTGTAACTGCACCTAAATCCCCATGTACATGTACAAAAACTAACAGTGCTGTAGTGTTTTCTATGATTATACTTAACAGTGTATTAACTTAACAGTGTTATTACACCTAAGCTTTGATAAGCCAAATACAAAAAAAAAAAAAAAAATTCTCAAAGCCACTTCTCCTTGTCTTTATTTTTAAATATGAGATTCATTAAAAGCTGGATAACTGCAGTCTGGTGGTACACAGATGACAGATGACTAAATTCCTTTAAAAAAAAACCAAGAATTTGACCAAAAAGATTTCCTCTCAATTTCATTCTGCATTTTTTACAAGACAACAAATGGAACTATTAGAAAGAAAGAGACTCCTGCAATAGAATTGGATTCCTATCCTAACAGGGTAGGATTCCTAAAAGAATTGCACAATACTAATACAATTTTCATTTCTTTAGACCATGTAGTTCAACATAGGAGAGGAGGAGAACCTAGCAGAGCTGGTTGAGCCTTCAAAGTCCTACTCAGTTGTGGGTTCAGGCTTTATTGATTGAATTCCACCAGTGCCAGAGGCTCTGCAGAGAGAAGGAGAGATGGACATGGACAAACGGATTCACACAGGACTATGGAACAGGACACCCTCTGATGTGAAAGAGCTTATCCTGTACAACTGTCAGTCGAGTGAAGGCAAAATCGTAGGCCTCACAGATAAATTTGAAGAACTGGAGTTCTTAAGTACAATCAACATAGGCCTTACCTCCGTTGCAAACTTACCAAAGTTAAACAAACTTAAGACGCTTCAACTAAGGGATAACAGAATCTCAAGGGCCTGAAAGTATTGGCAGAAAAGTGTCCAAACCTCACGCAACAAAATTAAAGACCTCAGTACAATAAGGCCACTGAAAAAGTTAAAAAAGCTCAAGAGCTTAAACTGTTTCAATTGTGAGGTAACCAACCTGAATGACTGGAGAAAATGCGTTCAAACTCCTCCCGCAACTCCCATATCTCAATGGCTACGAAAGGGACAACAAAGAGGCCCAGATGCTGAGGGCTACATGGAGGGCCTGGACAACAAGGGGGAAGTGAGCATGAGGACGAGTATGAAGAAGATGCTCAGGTAGCAGAAGGGAAGGAAGAAGACGAGAAGGAAGGTGAAGAGGAAAATGTGAGTGGAGACGAAGAGGATGAAGAAGGTTGTAATGGCGTGGAAGGAGATGAAGAGGAAGACAAAGAAGATCCTAGTGACAAAGAAAGGGGTGAAAAGTGAAAACAAGAACCTGAAGATGAGGGAGAAAATGATGACTAAACCTATCACAATATTCCTATTGTGATTTGACTGTTTTTACCTGTATTTCCCCCACCCCACCCCACACTTATCTTTTTCGGATTGTAACGTTGCTGTGGGAAGGAGAGGGAAACGTGCACTGGAGGTTACAGGGGAGGAAGTACATGGAATAAAATACTATTTTTACTGGGAGCAGATGTGGCTCAAGCAGTTGAGCACCTGCTTCCCACATGGGACGTCCCAGTTCGGTCCCCAGTGCCTCATAAAAACAAACAACAAGCAAACAAATGAACCAACTCAGGGGAGCCGATGTGACTCAGTGGTTGAGCGCCAGGTTCCCACATACAATGTCCAGGCTTCAATCCCTGGTCCTGGCCAATCCCTGGTCCTGGCAGCACCTCACACACACACAAAAAACCTATTTTTACTGCCACTCTATTTTTCCCCCCATTTTATCTTGGTGTAATTCTGTACTTATAAATGCAAGAGCTCAGTACACATCAAGTGAGCATTTGTTCCTTACTTTCAAAGAGGATAGTCTGGAGGTCTCTTACATTTCCTGGTATTTCCCAAAAATCTTGTTAGTTAGAAAGTGATGGCTGACCCTCAATTTGGTTACTCAATCAAAACCCAGGAGGGGCTGAGCACCAGCCATATCTTGAGTCTCATTCTGGTTCGTGTGATTTCTTCATTTCCTGGGCCTGCTAGAGGCATCAAAATGCCCTAGTTTGTAAAGGGCAATCTAAAGGTGTATTTTGGCACTGGTTTGGGGATATTCCCTATCTGTCATGCCCCTTTCCTGTGCACAGATGGTGGTAGGCTTCACTCTACAAAGACGACTCTGATGTCACACGTAAGAACCAGAGAGCTGAAAACGGCAGGCTTGTGAGTCACAAGTAAAATAAATTTGATAATTATAATTAGAAGAGCAAACCCTCAAACTCCACCCTCTTTAAAAAAAAAACAAAAAAACACTATTCTTGGTCTGAATACAGTCTTTGTTTTACAAAATGAAAAGAGAATTCTTTCACATGTACTTCTATGTAGAACACTTTTACAGACCTAGGTCCAGGAGATATTGCTGCATGTCAGCTGGGTTTTTGTTTTTTGTTTTTTTATCATACACCCGAACACGGAGAAACTAATGCAAAATTGCATTTTCTTACCTAGTGGAAATCTAAAATGACTACAAATTCCTAGTGAAGGCACAGGTGTGCTTTCATGTTCCTGTTCTGGACTGCTTTAGACTGCTTTAGAAGTGATGTATTACTTCCTAGCCCATGTTTCATCTATATTAAAGAACATCTGCAACAGTTTTCCTCTTTCCCCTCAGAAGAGACAAACTTTGAGTTTTATGTCTGTCATTGATAACTTTCAATAAATCTTTTCATGCAATTATAAAAAAAGGATAAGAGAGGCATTATTTAGCTGAGCAAGACAAATAAATACAAAGTCCAAAAAACTCTCACTTTAATTTTGCTATGCCATTGATTGAAAGTCCTTGGGCAAGAAGACTGCCTACACCTGTTCTCTCTGCCTCAGTTTTCAATCCTATAAAAGAAGTAAACTAGGATAAACTCCATAATCTGTTTTATCTTTAAAGCACTATAATTTCCTTCTAACATGGGTTCTATGATGTTTACATGCATATGAATATATATGGCCCATACTTAAATGATAGAAGACTCACCTTTTATGGATTACACACAAAAGTATAAAACAGGCACTTTAAAACTATATGGTTAGGGAAACGGATGTAGTTCAAGTGATTGGGCTCTCGTCTACCATAGAGGAGGTCCAGAGTTCAATTCCCGGGGCCTCCTGGTGAAAGGCAAGCTGGCCCACATGGCGAGCTGGCCTGAGCGGAGAGCTGGCGCAGCAAGATGACGCAACAAAAAGAGACACAGAGGAGAGACAGTAAGAAACATAGCAGACCAGGGAGCTGAGGTGTGCAAGAGATTGAGCGCCTCTCTCCTACTCCAGAAGGTCCCAGGATCTGTTCCTGGTTCTGCCTAAAGAGAAGACAAGCAGACACAGAACAACACACAGAGAGCAGACAGCGAGTGCAAAACGAGGGCGGGGAGAGAAATAAATAAAAATAAAT
>JAQZBX010090609.1:0-12492 GCA_029593785.1 Cabassous unicinctus
AAGAAAATTTTCCACTGTCCCCTGAGTGTCCTATCTGAAAAGCACACAACCTCCCCTCCCTTGAGCAATCTTGCAAGAACATCTCAACTCTGCAGCTATGTCCCAGGCTATCAGGACGTCGCATACCAAGGAGGTTGTATAAACGCTAGCTAACCGCCAAGATCCGCTTTTGTACATCCTGCTTGCTTGCAAACTGCGTCAGCAACCCCCTATAAAAAGGAGCCATTTTAGAACCTTGGGGCTGCAGTTCTCTCCTGCGTGAGATGTGCTGCAAACACCCGCAGGCTTAGCTCAATAAATTTTATAAAAGTGATTAATGTCTGAGTGTGGTCAATCTCCTAGGTTAAAACACCATGATGTTGGAATATCCTATAATATAATATATTTGCATTTTCTGCTAAATCTATTAGCTAACCAGGTGAATTTTCTTTTAATATGTTTTTGCTCATTTTCCTAAGTGGTTGTAAGTTTTTCTAAGTTTGTAAACACTGTCAATTATATGTTTCAGTAATTTTCTCCAAACGTGTGGCTTTACTTTGTATGTTATTATTTTGATATATTTTGATATATTTTGACAAAAATTATAAAAATATCCAAGTATTAATTGCTTCATTTGTAATTTGTCGATTTTCTGTCTTACTTTTTGTTGTTTGCCCAGTGCTATAAAGATACATTCTTGTGAAATTTTAAGGTTTACCTTTAATTCACCTAGAATTTATATTGTTTATTGATCAGGAAAGGATCAAATTTTACCAATTATTGATTAGTACATTGTATCCTATCTGATTGATAAATGCCACAATGTCAAATAAATGTATGGGACTATTTCTGGGATTTTCATTACATTATTTTTATCCATATGTTACCCCAGGAACAATTTGACACAAACTTCTATATATTTTAATTATTAAGTTCTAGTAGGGCAAGTCTCACCAGCTTGCTCTTATCAGCTTGGCTATTCTTGGGCCTTTTTTTCTTATAAACTTCATCATTTTTCAGTTTCTACAAAACTCTTCTTGGGGATTTAATTAGTTACTTGTAATATATAGAATCATTTAAGTAGATTAGACATTTTAGGGTTATAATCACAGGATTTTAGTGTGGTGTTCTCTTCAATCACACATTTTATATTCATAAAAATCTCTTACATTATTCTGTAAGTTTTGCTCATCTATTTATTTTGATCTTGTATCTGTCAGTATTGCTGAACTCTTGTAATAGTCCTAACAAATTCTCTGCAGGGTTATTTTACACTTTCTATGCAAATTTTTATATCATGCACAGTTCTTATTCCTTTTATTGTTTCTTCTTCCTTAGTGCATGGACACGACCTCCAGAACAAACTCAGTATGGAAGCAGTGGGGAGTATAGTGGCCTCCCTTGTATCTTTCCTGTATTCATCAGGAATGCTTTTAAATTTTCTCCATGTATTACACATTTCTAATTTTTTGACTTGCCAATATCTGATACCACTTGCTTCCCATTATATCTTCTTAAAAATACATAGTTCTGGCATTTCATATTTATTAGGTTTCTGTAGTAACATATAACACTTTCATATTTGCTGTGTCTGAGTAATGTCTCAATCTTCATTTCTAAAACTCATTTTATTTGCCCCTTTTCTTCTTCGAAACACTCCAAATTCCTTGTAGACATATATTGGTGACACAAGGAAATAAATTAAGAAACACATTGGTCCCCTATGCCAGACACAGTCAGGGTTCAACCAGAGAAGCCGAACCAGTATGTTGTTACACACACATTCATACACACACACATGATTTCCTTGCCCTAAAAGATTTTACTGTCACCTGAAGAAATAAGCAAGTAAATAGAACCGTTTTTATAAGACTGTGCTATGATAGGTATTTCAGCCCTAGAAGAATCAGAGCAAAAACCTAAAAATTTCAGAGAAATCTCCTATTAGATATTAGGAACTTAGTTAGATATTTTAAATTGAACAGTTTAAAGTACAGGAAAGTAAAGAGAGTAATATGACAAATATCCATATGTCTGCTATGCGATTTCTTGATGTTAATGTCAAGAAATTGGCTTGAGCAATTAATTGTGAGGGCTGGTTAAGCAAGTCTGAATTCCATAAAGCAGCCAATCAGGAAGAAAGAAACACCAACAGGCCAGAATCTGGCAGGCCTGGGCTGAAGCTGGTTTCCATAGGTACCAGGGCAAGTCTCTTTTCCCATCGAAGACCCACTTGTAAAGCTTGCCAACTGATTAAATCAAGCTTACCTAGGATAATCACCCTAATTTAAATTCATCTGCTTAGGGTCTTCAAGTACATCTGCAAAATCGCTTTGCAGCAGCACCTGGATTAGTTTGAATAATTGGGAATTGGAGTGCATAGCAGCCCACCCTATTAAAATCATAATAGATGGGGAATTCTGAGAAACATAGTTTAGTTGACTCAAGTTGACATAGCATAAAGCAATTACATCCTCCCAAAGAATGCACTCTCCAGGATTTTTCTCAAAACTTCCTGAGAGGTGACTTGTTTGGGGGGATGGACGAAAGAATTACAAAAGTTCATTTCCTCCCTGCTTTATTATTTACCCTCTTTTCATTAATAGGAGTGAGGTGGCTTGAAGGCTTCTTGGAGTCACCTTTAGCTCAGTCAGGCCAGAGTTCTGAGAAAGGAAAGTTCTTATACACCTGCTCTGTTCCAGGTTTTTCAAATGACCTGTTAAAGATATGGTAGCTACATTGCCCAATAGAACTCACCAGGAGTACAGAACAGATAGCAATTTGGGAAAGAACACCCAATCAAATTTTTAAAAATATTTATTTACATATAACAGGAGTTCTTAAAGCGTGATGCCCTGGCTAGCAGCATCAGCATTAATTGGGAACTTACTAGAACGGAAAATTCTAAGACACTGCTCCAAATTTACTGTAGCAGAAACTCTGGGGATGGAGATTAGCAATCTCTATTTTAAAAAGTGAAACAGTTTATTTTGAAGCCTGCTGAGGTGTTAGAACCACTGACCTAGAGAGTGTCTCAGGATCTAGGATAAAGAGTATGCACCTAAACGGGATTCAGATCTAGTCCAGTTTGGGGGACTAATCACCTTCAGGATAGATGCCTTTATGGTGTGGCTGAGGGAGAAAATCACCAGAGGAACATTTGGAAAGGTGATGAGGAAACCAAGAATTGCAAAAAGAAAATACAATTCTGCAAAGAAAAATCTTGGAAGTCTCCTTGCCTAATATGGGTCCTAGATGATGGCTCATATTGGTTTTGTGGGACTAGGAGTTTAAAAAACTTGTTCATGATCTGAGGAAGGCTTCTGGTTTGTGGTGGAATAAAACATATGAGTGCTGAGGATATACTAAATAAATTCTGAGTGGAAGGGGGACTTAGTACCAAGAGTGAGTGCCATGGAAGAATAGGTTGGGGATTTGATACAAAGTGCTCTCTGACAAGACAGTTAACTGAGATAATCACAATGGATAGAGTCTCTGCAAAGGACACCAGGAGGCTTGGTAATATTCAGTGCACAAATCTTAGATTTTCTCAGTTCCTAAGATAATTACCTTATGTGGTGAAAAACTGCCTTTAGCAAGTTATGTCTCCTGGGTTTTCCATATGTGTACAATTTCCTACTGCGTTCCATTACCATATTGCTACATCTTGCACAGGTAATATGCAAAAAATGGCAGAGCATCTCACAAAGCCAATCCACTGCAGCTAGGTAACAACAACCAGTCTAGGGACATGCGCAAAAACTGTAATAGTACAGTCCCAGGAAGAAGTAAAGGAAACAGAATTGGACGTGGATAATCATAAAAGGAGGTGCATCAGACACAGAGAGGGACCCAGATCAGATATCCATAGTACTTGTAACCTCAATGGCCCTAAAAAATTAGATCCCCTAGGTAAAGAAGACCAGTACTGAGGAAAATACCAGAGAAATGGTTCCAAAGGAGTGGAATACAAATACTCCATTCTTGAATCTCTCAAAAGATGTAGAGATTTCATCTCTGTATTTTGATTTGGCCAACCAGGAGAGAGAAGCTTGAGTGCCCAGTTTCCTAGAGAACACAGGAGCTCCCTGGGGGGAGAGATTTAAAGCCAGCTGGTGCTAGCCCTAAACCCAGAGCAACCTACCAAACTCACAGGAAGAACTGAGGTAGGTTTTTATCAGTATAACAACCTCTTGGCCCAGTATTCAGAGAGCTGAGAGTGGGATGAGACCAGGAATGCTCTTGCAGTTTCTTGAGGATGCTTCCACGATTCTGTACCCTTTTGTTTCTACTGCTCTGCAGTCAGGTGAGGTTAGGCTGGGGAAGATTCAGAAAAGGCATTTTTTAACCTTTAAGAGAAGTTTATCTTTGCAGCTGGAAGTTGCTTCAAAGCAAGGGAGATGAAATATAGAGGCCAGGAAAGGGGATTTTGTTGAACAATACTCTGAATTGTCTGATTTGGAGTTTTAGTTAGCACAATTCCTAAAACAGGAGTTTTAGTTTGGCGTTAAGCTGAATGATTAGAAAGGAGAGTAAAGAAGAGATTTAACAGGAGAGTGAAGGAGAAGCAAGAGACTAATTAACCACACCAAGAAAGCAGGAGGCATTGTTAAGCAATATGGGACATTTACTATGAAGGTCCCGGAATTACTTACCAGAAATAGTCACTAAGTACCTGAGAGAAATTGGTGTGCCTGGTAAGACAGACACTACAGAGAGCAACAGCAGGAAATTGGGTAGGGGGAATCAGCAGAGTCTTAATGAATACCTTGAGCTTTCTCATGGTCCAGTGTTCTCACAAGGGACAGAGGTAGCCCAGGCTCAGCTATGCTCTCGTGCAGAGACGGTGTCAGTCTTTGATTTGTGGTACAGGATCATGACACAGCAAGTCTTCTCCACCCCAGTGCTGTTCCAAATTGTGATGCTGGAGCTATCATCTTACTGAAGGCATTAGCTTTAATGTCGCACAACTAATGTAGTGTATGTATGATAGTTAACAGTAATATTGTAATATTTTTGCAGCCATGACAAAGATAGTACATCAATTCTGAGACAACTATAGGAGGGTATAAAAAGGTATGGGATTTATCCTTTTGGGGTAATGGAAACATTCTAAAATTGATGGAGATGATGACAGCGCAACTCTGTGATGAAAATGAGGGTGACTGAGTGTATGCTTTGAATGGATTGTAGAAAACATGGCGTTGTATAGCGCAGGTATTCCAGTGGTGGAAGATTGACTGTGGTTAACGCAAGAAATATTAGAATATTCTATCATGAAGTATAACAAATACATAATACTAATACAGGGTGTTAATAATCTGGTGGATTGGAGGGAAAATACACCAAATATAAGATATGGGCTATAATAAGTAGTAATATTTTGACAAATGTTTCACAACAATGAAAGGTGTTGGTAGTGGGGAGATATATGGGACCCCTGTATGAAGTTATGCATGTTTGTATTGTAAATTCACAACTTTTACTATACACTTATTGTTTATGTATGTTCATGTATGAATGATATACTTCAATAAAATTTTATTTAAAAAGAGTCAGATTAGAGATTGAGACAGAGAAATACAAACAGAGGTGAGTGAGAACGGCCACAATATTTATCAAGGAGTTATTTTTACACAAAGAATGGTATGAGACAGCAGAATCATTTCTGTGATTGGGGTGGGAAGTCTGCCAGGGTGAGCAAGAAGATAAGCAAGCAAGAAAAGACTATGGAATCTTCAAGTAATGTTCACTGACAGCAATCCAGAGCAGCCAAGCTAGTCCAGTAATATATGGTAATCTGTACTCAGTCTAGCTTACAAAGGAAAAAAGTCATAGAGCATAGTCAGAGACGTGCAGAGTAGGGTGGTGAGCATCATCACTTGGTGGGTGGGGAACGAAATATAAAAGGCATCACAAAGAACAGAGTTGCAGCAGTTTTGAGTAGCAGTTTTGATGTTGGAGTTTTGATGTTGGAAAGAAGGCCCCGGGATAGAGACGAGCTATTCGCCTGAGAGTTCACAGCTGGCCTTGTGAAGAGAAGCAAAGCCTATAGAGCCTAATAGTCTACAGCTGACCTTGTGGAGGAAACACAGGAGCTGAACCCGGAGAGGAACGCAGCCCCGGAAAGAAAGGAACCCAAGAAGCCTGAAGCATGGCAAATGTCAGCAGCTGTCTTGCTCCAACAGTGACAATGGACTTTGGTGAGCGAAGAAAGTTATGCTTTATGGCCTGGTAACTGTGGACTTCTACCCCAATAAATACCCTTTATAAAGACCAACCAGTTGTTGATATTTTGCATTAGCACCCCTTTGGCTGACTAATACAGCCAAATTAGCTCAGTAAGCAAACATAGGTATTAAAAACAGAGTTGAGCACTTCTAGTTTCGCTGAGAAAATGCCTTAAAATCTCTAAATCATTTTCCTGTGGCTCTAGCAGGCATACAGAGAAAATATCATGAAAGTTCATTTTATCAGAAAGTTTGTTCTCCGGTGGAACGCATCATCTTAAGTGAAAACTAGTAACTTATATAGATGTTTCATCTAAGATTAGTTCCTAATTGGGTAACGAAGCTGCAGGGAAGATTCTGTACTGTACATGCGATTATTTTTCTATTAAATGATGGTGATGACATTAAGTGATATTTATTGAGCAACTTCTATAGACCATATACTGTACCAGATGCTTTTTTTTAAATTCACACAATCTTGCAATGTATTATGATTCCCATTTTACTGATCAGAAAACTTTAGGATACTAGAGGAAAATTAACTTGTTCAATACTTCCAGCAAGAGGTAAATACAGAGATTTGTCCCAAGTTTTTTTTCAGGTTCCAATGCCTACTCTCTTTTTCACTAGCACACTTGATGCTGTAAAAACTTCAAGACTACTGCCTTTAAAATGTCAAACTCTTAAAAGAAGACAGGCATGATATGTGGAGTATGCTTTTGCCTGTGTATTAGGAAGAGGTCTAGAGAGCTGAAATCACATCAATAATGATCATGGCCAAATACCACAGTCTTGTTGGCCAAGTTCAAACTTTCATCTTGATGTGTTTCTCCTTGGTGAAAATAATATCCTAGCTCCAACTGATTGGGATCTTAGCTCTTTGTGGTCCCTGTCATCCCATGCATAACATAACAGAGAAGTGTGACTAATAAGACTATTCTCATGCAACTCCAGGGATAAGCCACTATGCCAGTGTAGTATAAAGACCTTTCCACAGGATAAATGAGTCATCACTGTCCAGGTAAGAGTCAAGGTGGACCTAAAAAAATCTTGACATTGTGAATGGTTGAGATCGAGAAGGCTTTGGCAACATGCTTTCTTTGAAATTATCTAGAACCAGAGAAAACAATGTTAATGAAGGATTGACCCAGGAGTGGGGTGGGTGAGGTTGGAACTTTCTGTTTCAAAAATAGAATGAAGTCCAAAAAGGAAAAACTCATCATCTTGGGAAATGGAAATTGGATGTGTGAGCATGGATGAAGCATCATGAAATTTTAGATGAAGGTAGAACAAGGATATATGAAAACAGGTTTTGATTAGTGATAGGGATAGAAGCTACTAGGGTGGGAGTATTAAGAGCAGACATAATCATCAAGCACCAGGCCTCAAACTAGAACCATTCTAAGTTGAAAGGCAAGAAAAATAATGTCCAACTTCATATAGTGAGTAATGTTTGCAGCTTGTGATCTGGAGTGACTGTCCTACCAAATCTTCCCATACCCATAAAGGTATAATGTTTGTATTCAGGAATAATCCTGAGAAGAATAAATGGGGTCTCTCCTTTTCTTTGTGAACAATAGGCTGTAGAGGAGACAATTCTAGTTTATTTAAATACTTGTAAGTCCTTTCTCACTTTGTTTACCAAGCATTATGTGCTGGGCACTGTATTAGTTGCTTAGGGCTGCCATAACAAATCACTATAAATTTGGTGGCTTAAAATGACAGAACTGTATTTCCTCAAAGTTTGGGAGGCCAGAACTTTGTGTCAGGAGGGTTGTTTCCTTCTGGTGGCTCTGAGAGAGAATCTGTTCCATGCCTCTCTCTGAGTTTCTTGTGGCTATTGGTTTGTGGTGATATTCCTTGTCTTATAGATGCATCACTCCAATTTCTGCCTCCATATTCACACGTACTTCCCTTCTGTGTTTATGTTTCTTTTTTCTCTTCTATTATAAGGATTTGACATTAATTGAGGATCCTGCTAATCCAGGATGATCTCTTCTTGAGATCCTTAGTGTAATTACACTTGTAAAACATTTTTCCAAATAAGGTTATATTTAGAATTTCTGAGGGTTGGAGCATGGGCATACCTTAATTGGAGGCACCCCTCCAACTCTATAAGGCACAAGTCAATGCTCTTTACCAATATAAATCCATTTAATCCTCATCACAACTCTAAAAGTGGGGTATTATCATTATCCCAATTTAATAGATGGAGAAGCTTGCCTGACATAGCTAGTAAGTGTTTCTCTATTCTCATTCATTTCCCTGTTCTGTGTTTTTTCTCTTCAGGTGATGTGATACTATGTGTGGGTTTCTGACCAAAGAAGATGCCCAGAAGTCTTGGCCAAACCATGGTGTCTCCTAATCACACTGGCCTGGATTCTTCTGTCTTCTTCCGTCTGGGCATCCCAGGTTTGGAACACTTCCATCTGTGGCTCTCACTCCCTGTATGCTGCCTGGGCACAGCCACAATTCTGGGCATCATAACCATCCTGGTCATTGTTACCACTGAACCAGCTCTGCACAAGCCCATGTACCTTTTCCTCTGCATGCTCTGGACCATCAACTTGGCTGCACTCTTCTCTACAATTCCAAAGCTATTGGTCATCCTCTGGTGTGGAGCAGGCCATATCTCTACCTCTGCCTGCCTGGCACAGATGTTCTTCATTCATGCCTTCTGCATGATGGAGTCTACCGTCCTGCTGGCCATGGCCTTTGATCGCTATGTGGCCATCTGTCATCCACTTCGCTATGCCACTATCCTCACTGACACCATGATTGCCCGCTTTGGGGTGGTAGCTAAGGTATGGGGCTCCCTGCTCATGCTCCCATGTCCTTTCCTCATTGGATATTTGAGCTTCTGCCAAAGCCATGTGATCCCACACACATATTGTGAGCACATGGCTGTAGTGAAGCTGGCTTGTGGAGACACCAAGCCTAACCGTGCCTATGGGCTGACAGCAGCACTGTTGGTCATTGGGGCTGATTTGTTTTGTATTGGCCTCTCTTATGTACTCATTGCACAAACTCTCCTTCACCTCTCATCCCACGAGGCTCGGTCCAAAGCCCTTGGGACCTGTGGTTCCCATGTCTGTGTCATCCTCATCTCTTACACACCAGCTCTCTTCTCTTTTTTTGCCCACCGCTTTGGCCATCATGTTCCACTCCATATTCACATTCTTTTGGCTAATGTCTATCTGCTCTTCCCGCCTGCTCTTAACCCTGTGATATATGGTGTCAAGACCAAGGAGATTCGGGAAAGGGTTGTTAGGGTATTTCAGAGAAGCCAGGGATCTGGGGTCAAGGCATCTGAGTGATCCAGGTGTATAGAGGGGACTTAATCCAAAAGAAAAGAAGCTTTTCAAGATTAGGAAATCTTCAGTGTTTCAGACTGGAAAGAAATTTTAATAGAGGGAAGATGTCCTCCACAGCTGTCATCTAGATTATTTCCAAGAATGATATCACAAAGGAGGTCAAGGATCAATATTCTTCCTTTCCATCCAGGAAGTCTAAGCATGGATCCAACCTAAGCAGGGTCCAGTCATGAAAATAATCAAAGGTGTCATGGAAAGTTTCTGCCTTTCCCCTAGTTTAGGAGATTCTGCATTTCACTGCCACAGAGTCTGTCCTTACTTCTTGACCCTCTGTCAATATTTCCAGCATGGATTTCTAACCCCATATTTTAGGCTATAATTTCTGTCTTGCAATCCACAAGGATCAGAAGACAGGACCATAAAGCCACATTTTCATAAATTAGGACTATAAGGAACTTTTATACTTTTTCAGGAATTCTATAAATTTCCAGCAAAAGAGCTTGAAGCCAATAAGAGGCAAAGGACTCACAAGTACCCACAATATCAGCTAGTTTCAGAGCAAGTGTTTGAAAGTTACAGTCCTTTGTTACAAAGCAAAAGGGTTTCTCTTAATGAAGGCACAGCAGAGATCAGGAATAACTATCATTTTTGAATAAACTTGGAGGCGAGGGGGAGGAAAGAATAGGTGGAATATGGGTAATTTTGGTTGGCATTGGAATTGTTCTGCATGATATTACAATGATGGATACAGGCCATTTTATGTTTTGTCAAAACCTATAAAAATTGTATGATGCAAAGTTTAAACCTTATTGTAAACTATAGACCATAGTTAACAGTAATGCTTCAATATTTGTTCATCAATTGTGAAAAATGTACCACACTAATATAAGATATTAAAAGGGGAAAATGTGAGAGGGAAATTGGGTGAGGTATATGGGAGTCCCCTAAATTTTTGATGTAACATTTCTGTGGTCTAAAACTTCTTTAAAAATAAAGTTAAAAAATAGTATAATTACAAAATAAACAAACAAATGGGCTGTTTTTCCCACAGATACATTCCCATCCCCAGTCTCTGTGGAACCAACCAAAATCCAAATGGCCTTCAGTACCCCTTTCCCAACATGAGATTCCCAAATATTCTTATACGTTTTTGTAACTGAAAGAGCCTTTCAGAAGTCATTGACTTCTAGGTCTTGATTGTATAAATGATATTCACTTACCCAAACCATTCAAAATGGGAGTCTTATTCATTCATTCATTTATCATTTATGTATTTGTCCATTTCTTCATAAGGAAAGGAGGTGCCAGTTGTTCTTAGTCTCTCAATCCTAGTTAATCCCATTAATGGAAAGCTCTTTATCTGTGGAACTGGGATTGGATACTGGTTGCTGTACGTACTGAATCTTCTGTTCTGCAGGAAGAATAACTTCAGACAATTGGTCTAACATAGTCCATTTACAAATGAGCACTTTTAGTTTTGTATTTATTGGTGGCTCAAATTCTCTGCTTGTCATCCACTCAGTATGCCTCACCCTACTAGAAGAGGCCATAAAACCCCCTCTTGGAAATTGACAGACCTTCCCACCCTTTAAACATATCAGTCATGAGGACAGAAAATCAGGCTTCAAGTTTTTAAAGCTTCCAAACTCAGGAATATAAATGATTTGTCTATTTTCAGAAGAAAGACAATCAACACTATTCTACAGGAAGATTGTCAGTGTCAGTGTACTATTTTAAATTTTTCATGCTAACCATCAAGTTGAAATATTCTTAACTGATTTTCAATTATCATAAACAATTTTGGACACCACAATCCATCAACTTTATTATTTTACACTTTCAATCTTCTTAAATTTATTGAAAGCTGTGTTGTGGCCCAGTATGTGGTCTACCAGGAGAAAGATCCCTGAGCATTTGAGAAGAATGTATATCCTGGTGATTTGGGGTGCAATGTTTCTGTATATGTCTGTCAGGTCCAGCTTGTTTATCATATTGTTCAAGTTCTTTGTTTCCTTTTTGATCTTCTGTCTAGTTGTTGTATCTATTGATGTGAGTGGTGTTTTGAAGTTTACAACTATTATTGTAGAGACATCTATTTCTCCTTTCAGTTTTGCCAAAGTTTGTGTCATGTAATTTGGAACACACTGGTTTGGTGCATAGATATTTATATATGTTATTCTTTCCTGGTGGATTGTTCCTTTTATTAATATATAATGGCCTTCCATGTCTCTTATCACTTTTTTTTACATTTAAAGTTTTGTCTGATGCCAGTATAGCTACCCCTGCTTTCTTTTGGTTACTATTTGCATGAAATATCTTTTCCCGCCCTTTCACTGTCAGGTTATTTGCATCCTTGGGTCTTAGGTGAGTGTTCTGCAGACAGCATATGGATTTCTCATATTTTCTTATCTGTTCTGTCAGCCTGTGTTTGGCAGTTTGATATTATTTATGAATTCCAAAAGAGATATTATGTTTGGAAACTAGACTGTTACTCTTGGCATGATACCCTTTGATTGTTTTAGATTCAGCTGAGATGTCTGATTAAATTATGTTAAGATTAGGGCTTTGATTCAACCACATCATTAGAGTGTGACTCAACATTGAGTCACAGCCCCCTTGGATTGATAAAACAGATTCTCACATGGAAGTAGACACACAGAAGCAGATACGCAGGAAGAGATAGTGCTCCACAGACACGGTCCCAAGAGAGATGATCCTGATAGTCTACAGCTGATCTTGTGAAGAGACTAGAGCAGCTGAGCCTGGAAAGAAATGAGCCCCGGGGAAAGAGACGAGCCTTATGCCAGCCTACAGCTGAGAATGGAAGAAGTTGGAACCATGGAGACTTAAGAGAAAGGAGAAAGGCTGAACCCTCACAGACATTGCCTGTTATCTTTCATCAACATGTGGCAACAGACTTTGGGTGAGAAAGTACTTCTTATGTTACCTTCAGTTGGACTTTTTAGGGC
>JAQZBX010090610.1:0-12492 GCA_029593785.1 Cabassous unicinctus
AGTACCAAAAGACAAAGCAATCAGACCTAGATGATCCAGATGTCTTTCAGACAGAGAATTTAAAATAAGTATGATTAATGTATTAATGGGGCTAGTGGAAAAAAGGGACAACCTGAATGACAGATGAAGAATTTCAGCAGAGAGATAGAAGCTATACAAAAATCCAACTGTAAATAAATATGAGGAAAACCTTTGTTCAATGGGCTCACTAGTAGGCTCAGCACAGCCAATGAACCATTGAACTTAAGGTAGTTAAATAGAAATTACCTTAATTGAAACATAAAGAGAAAAAAAGGAGTGGAAAAAAATAAAATAGAACACCCATAAGTTGTGGGACATTATTAAAAGGTCTAATATAAGTGCAATTGGTATCCCAGAAGGAAAATAGAGACAGAATGGGGCAGAAGAAACATTTGAAAAGATGATGGACAAGAATTTTTCAAAAACAATGGAAGACATCAAACCTCAGATTCAAGAAACTCAGAGAACCCCAAAACAGGATAAGTACAAACAAAACAAAATAAAACAAAACCCCTAGGTACATCATATACAAACTGCTAAAAATATCTTGAAGGCATACAGCACATTATAAACCAAAGATCAAAGATAATAGCTACCGGAGAATTCTTGTTAGAAACCATGCAAGCTAAATTCCTAAGAAAGGCCCTGACCATCCCAGCTACCCACCAGCCTTCCTGCTGGAGCAAAGCTCTGTGTGTCACACTGGCGCATGGCAGCCAAGGGACCACCAGGCAGCCCTCCTCAAGAGCAGCCTGATTCTCACCTGCAGTGCTTCCGCTGGCCTCTGGACTTTGTGCACTCACTTAACAAGGAACCGCCTGCCATTCCGAAGCAGTTACAGAAGAAAATACGTACGTTAATAAATTGATTTATTTTCAAGAGGGGTCATGTCAAAATATATTGTAGAGTCAGCTGACCTGGGCACCAAGGAACAGATGTCCCAGCAAACAAAAATTTAAAAAGAGAGAATCCGATTTTTCAGGAAGGAGAGCCCTTCACGTGGTTCAGAACACCCAGCTGGCCTCACCCAGCACATTTCAGACTCCATGGAAAATAAGATCTAGACTGAAATGTTGTGGCTCTTCAATGCTTAGGGTTTTATTTTAGTGATTTTTGAAACAAGGGAGGTAAAATATGGCTAATAAAGATCTATTTTTCAGTTCCATTTGTGCCCTGCATATTTATAGCAGACACTTACTGTTGGGTCTTTCTACATTTCAGGGGTGATAGAGGCATTGCTTCTGAATGCATCCTGGACTGTGGCTCTGCCTGACAGCTACCTGACTGGGGATGTCACTCCACGTGTGAGCCGGGCCCTCCAACCTCAGGAGGTCAACATGACGATTAAATGGGGTAGGACAGGGGATTGCTTCATGAGGCGACTAACACAGTCTCAACACCCAATAAAATTGAGTTGCCGTTAGTGTAATTATTGTTTTTGTTTATTTCACTCTTATTCTCATCCTTATTTAATCAGAGTCACTTTTCTCTAAGAAAGAGTAGCCTACTGACTGGCTGCCTGTGTGCGCCTTATTCTGCGACTTTTCATGGCTCCTGGCCTGGGCGCCTTTACGAGCTTTGAAAGGTGGATGCCAGCTCTGAACTTGGAGCTGACACAGCTCTACCCGGACCAAGAACATCATGTGCTTTCCCTGTGACGCAGCCAGGGAGAGCCTTTCCCACCCCTGCCTTTTCCGTGAACGTGTGCTACTTGTTAACATTTCCCATTTGTGAGGAGGAGACACAGAGGCTTAGCATGAGGATCACGTGGACCTTAACCCAGCCGGTGTTCTACGGGTCTATAAAGATATTGCTAATGTTTCACTTAAGGCAGTCGTTATCAGGCTGACCCGTTGCTGTCTGTGTTGGCTGCACTTGCAATGTCATTATATACTAGATCAAGGATTAGCAAACTTTTTTCTTTAGCAAGTCAGATAGTAATTATTTTAGGCGGTGGACTGCACAGGATCCTGTTACATATTTCTCTCTTCTTTATTTTTTTACCACTCTTTAAAAACATGTATGTTTTTAAAATATTCTTAGCTTGTAGGCTGTACAAAAACAGACCGTGGGCCAGAATTGGCCAGAAGGCCACAGTTTGCCGACCCCTGCTCCAGACCTCTGGCTTCCTTTGTATTAGACAGTTTGGCAATAAAGAAGAATACATACTTAAACTTTCTGCTTTTTGCTAGAGTTATATTAAAAGCCAATCTCGCTTTCAGCTTTTAGGAAACTAGACTCTTTCAGAGATTTAATTAAAAGAAAAGAGGTGTTTCATTGAAATATATTTTAAAACATTGTGTATATATTTACACACACTCACACACATCCATGCTCTAAATTCTAATTAGTTGAAGTCAATAAAGATGTCTGAACTTTTTCAGCTCATTTCCATGGAAGCATATGTTAAAACAAAATGTATATCTTAAGCAAGCACTGGGTTTCCTGGCTGTTGAAATGTCTTACGAGCTGATTCTGGAGGACATTTTACTTCCATCAGCGCCTCCTTGGCTGTCTCCCTCTCTTCCCTCCTCTCTGTTCTCCTTCCTCTCTCCCAGCCTCCTCCTCCTTCTCTGTGTGAGCCCCATGTGCCTCCTGGGAGCCTCCACTGCTTCCCCGCCTGCCCTCCGTCTCGCTTGCTTCTTCATGCTGCTCGCTTTGTGCGCCTCTGAGATAAAGGTTAAACATCTGGATTCCATCTGCCCACACTGTTTAACTGAAGCAGAGCCGACCCAGATTTCCTGTTCATAAATCATTACTCATCTGGAACACACTCAGGACCGTTTTGGGGACTGTTTGCTCAGCGTATCTCCTTTTTTAGAAGAGCTGCTTCCCTTCCACGTCACTGTGAGTTGGCTGCCGTCTTTTAAGTTGATAATTTTGTCAATTTTTATTTTTGAAAAGTTGACAAAAGAGGAATTTACTAGGATCCATTATTATTAAAATTGAAGTTAGGTAAATCATAAGAGTCTATTAAAATATAGTGAGAAAACTGAAAGTAAGTATTAAAAAGTTATGATATTTGATGTTTGAAACAAACTTTGCAGTAGTAGAGGTATCTAACACGTAATAATAGCTATGTGCTAGCTGACGCTTGAAATGTCGACTCACCTGATTCTCACAAACTCTACAAAACAGATACTATTAACCCCATTTCACAGATGAGAAAACCCTCAATGCTGTGAAGAGAACTATAGTAGTATAGCATCAGAGTCTCTGCTCTTATGCCCTAGTTCAAGTGCTTCTTAATTTCTTCAACTGTAAAATTATCCCCCACTTCACAGATGGGAATACCAAGGCACAGAAAAATTAGGTAAATGAAAATATAGTCGCTGTTTTCAAATTCCTCCAAACATTACATCTTTTCTTAGGACTTCTGGTGTGTTTCTGTGTTGCACTGTATGGGTTTACCATAAAATCCGCAAGGTTTTTTAATCCCTCTATGTGGAATTAAAACTTCCATGTTGCCATTTTTCATAGACACAACATGCATAGGTTTCACTTAATTGACTTGCATGTTAAGAGATATAAGATGGATATGCCAAAATATTTTTATCTAAGAAGCAATCAAGTCTATCAGATATTTTTCCTGCCATCACAATATCAATAACTTCAGAGGAATTTAAATAAGGGAATGAAAACATGAAATAAGCTAAAGGATAGTGAGTCCTGTTATAATTCTAGAGTCATATATCATTGAGCAATAATCAACATAAGGAATTGTCAATGTACTTTCTTCATGTTTACTAGATACTAAACACTGTACCAGGTGCTGGGGGAAAAGAGATGCATCAGATAATTTCTCTGCCCTCAAAGAGAGGCAGGGCAGTGGCAGATATAAACATTAGAGCAAGAGTCTCATCAATTACAGAATCTTGTAAAAATGTATATTCTCTGAATGTTAGAGATCAGCTGGTCTGCCTCCGTCATTTTTCAAGTGGTATGTTGGTGAAGGAGGGCTAGCTTGTGCTTCAATAATGAATAACTTTAAAGCCAAAGGGGCTTACTACAACAAAAAAAAGTATTTCTTATGCACATTTCATGTCGCCTGGGACAGCAGGGGCCTCTGCTCCACACAGTCACTCAAGACCCAGGCAGATGAAGCCTCTGCAATTTTGTGGCTATTCTATCAAGAACATGAGACCTCCAGATTCATTGTGGCAGAATAAGAAACACTGAAAAAGGAACATGGGCTAGTCACAATCTCAATGGGGAAGCAGCATTCATCTGTTCTTTTTCTTGGCCAGAATTCATCAGCTGGACCTACTACCTGCAAGATGGATGGAGTATGTGTGGAGCTAGTGGGATGTTTGGTGAATTCCACTGCATGCTCACAGAAAGGAAACCAAGTCTCATAAAGAGGAAAGTAGCAGGTTTACTTTCTAGCCTCACTATCACTCCTCTTCCTAGAGCTGAGGTACAGGACAGTGAGCTCTTAGGGACAGGCACAGATAGGAGACAGATATCCTGTGAGAAGTCATTGGACAGAGATATTGATTCTAAAATATATTGCAACTTGCACTAGGGCACATATTTTATAAGCATTATGTTTTTCTAATCCTTACAACTAGTCTATGAAGTGAAGTAATTTTCTCAAGGATGCACAGATCGTAAGTGTTGAAGTTGGGATTTGAAACCCAGTCAATCTGATTCCTAAGCCTCTGCCTTAACCCATATGCAATGCTGCTAATAATTATCTTCTGCAGTGCAAAAAAAACTGATGCACAGGGTCTTTTTTGCATTTTGTATTGATGGCATTAGCATTTTTGCTCTTCTTCTCTCCTATATTTGCCTCAAAAGCTTGGTTGTTCACTCTCTCCTGTTTTTTATTTCTTCAGTCCCTCTCTTACTTTGCAAATATCCTTTTTGTTAGTCTGGTTTCTTTGATACAATTTGTGCCACATTTACAGTGTCCCAGGATGATGCAAATCTCAGGTGGTTGCAAATATCATGGTGAAGCAAGTATATGCAGAGTAAAGCAGAAATTATTGACAGTGTCCAGATGTTTACCCTATGACTCTAGTCTCTGAATCATCTCAATAATTGCCCAAAAAAACCATATTGCTTAGTGGTTTCTATTATTTGCAAGCAAAATATTTATAGCTAAAAATCTGAAATTAACTGCAAGCAACTGACCCTAATATATGGAATTGAATGAGTAGAGTTGGGGTGGGTAGTCCTAGAGATACCTCCATTCTGGGAAGGAAAACTGACAATTCCTGTTGTCTCCTGGAGCTCAGAACATGTTCCTTCTGAGGATGATGCTTTAAAATACTTGGTAACAAATGACATGGTATCAAGATGTTTTGACTCCTTGCTGCCTTTAGTAAGTAGCTAAAAGAGAATACAAGATCCAGTCCAAGGTGACTGCCTGAAAGCAGAGACAGAAGAGTAAGGCAAGCTTATTAACTGTTAAGGGACTATAATACTGCCAGGTTTCAGATAAACATGCTATTTGTTTAACTGTAGAAGGGAAACTATGCCACACCCTGTTTCTAAAGTTAAAGTTAGGGTACTGAAAAGGAAAATAAGAGATTCTCCCAATTGGAATGAGGATATTTGGGAAGAGTCAGAGGAATTTGAGATGCTAACTCCTTCAGATGCCAACCAAATACATTCCTATCTTAGAGCCTTTGCATTTGTGGTTGCTCTCACCTGGGATACTCACTCATCACCTCCACCCCTCCTCCCTGCCAGCTATCTTCAAGGCTGGCTCACAGCTTCACTTCCTTCAGTCATCTTCTCAAATGGCTTCTTTTTAAAAGGACTTACCTTAGCACAATTTATAAAACACTTTCACACGCACATGAACACACACATACACACACTCTCACACACATCACTCTCAATTTTCCTACTATATTATATATTTTTGCTTAGCACTTATGACCACTTAACATATATTTATTTATTTGTCTATCTCTGCATATTATTTAGGATAGGCTAAACTGATATAATAGCAAATAGACCCAGAGATGTAATGGCTCAACACAATAAAAGGTTTATTTCTTTCTCATGTACAGACCTAGGTCAGTTTGAGGTTGGCAGGTCCACTCTCTTCCATGCAGTCACTCAGGAAAATGAAAGCTATACTCCTTTTATTCTGTGGCTCTATCATCCCCTGAACCAAGTAAACAGAAGGTAATAAGACATGGAGAGATGTCTCCAGTTGGGTCACATCATTTTTGCTCATTTGAGTGAAAGGACTTGGTTACATGATCATACACGACTCTACAGGACACTGGCCAAGAGAGTCTTGGTGTGTGTTCCAAGAAGAGGAGACTGGATTTTGCTATCCAGCATCCCTCCACTCTAATGTAAGTGCCTTGAAGACAGTAACTTTGCTGTGTTATTTATTGTCATATCCACAATGCCTAGAACAATTCCCGGAACATACTAGATATTCAATAAATTCTTGTAAATGAATTTAAAATGAACATAAGCAAATATGATTAGAATATAGCCTGAAGAAGCTGGTATTACCATCCAGGGCATAATAGAGAACAAAATCACCAAAACTCACACCCCTGTTTATTTTTCCCCATGCATGCATCCTTCAGAGCATTAAATTCAGAGCTAAGGGAGATTAAAAATCCACAAACCTGCCCAGGCATGTGCAGTTTCCATTAGTGGGCCTGGTGATTAAAAATCAAGGTTATCCAGCATTTCTGGCATTGAAAATTGGCAAATGTATTCCTCAAGAATAAAAGAGAAAAGGATCTTAACAACATTTTAAGGTAGTTATATCACCAGAAAGCTCTCAAACTTAGCAAAGAGGGTATTGAGACTATTCCATCAACCTCCATGCCTAAATACCCAGGAATAAATTAGGCTGATAAATAGTGCATACACTCCCAGGAAAATACTTCCTTTTCCAATGTCTCTCTTAACCCTGGCCCATAAGGACACTTGAACAAGGAATCCTTCAAACAGGCAGAAGCTACAGCCACTAGAAGTACTTACCAAGGAATTCAGTCCATTTCCAAGGCAATGAGTCAACAAAAAGACGTGTGTTACTTTTTCTGTGCAGAAGAAAACAACATGTACTCTGGACCTTCGACCAATGCATGGTGCTTCCCAATTGTTACCTTGTTTAGTCTCCAACAGTTCACATCAACTGTGATGGACATTTAGTGCCTGTGTTTCAGGCTGTGAGGGACCAGATTGAGACTGTGCACAGGGCCGAATGGTTTTGACCAGAGATCCTGTACTTGGAGAGAAGCAGCTCTGTGATATTACCTCTAGATGCAGTGACTGTGTATGTGAGTGTGTGTCTGTGCAACTGCATGCACTAGACAGCCAAGGGTTTGACTCTAATGTACTTCTATTGATCTACTTGACTAACACTACTTTTCTAGAAATGTCTTTTTTTAGTATTCATACAGCTGATCTGATCAGGTTTGAGTCAGTAGGTACCTGAGCCAAAGATTGGCAGCTGGGCCAATCTTTTCCCAGATGTTGGAATGAGAAAGTCAGGTAGCTGTGGATCTAGATCCTAGTGATGATATTTTCTTATGCAAGGGAAGCAAGGGATATATTAGGAGGTTCTCTCAAGGTGGAGGAAGAGTATATTGATTACTCTTACAGATTTTTTGTGACAGCAAAATGATGTTGGGGGAAAATCACACACAAAACTGAGTTTCATAATGACAGTGACTGCCATTTTATTGGACACTTAGAATATGTCAAGTAGGGTAAGAAATTCTAGGAAGTAGATATCATTGGTATCTCTATTTTTACAAGGGAGGAAATTGGTTCAAAGTAACTCAAGTGCATTAGTTTTCTACTGCAGCTGTAACAAATACCACAAATTCAGTGGCTTAAAACAACACAGCTTTACTGTCTTACAGTTCTGTAGGCCAGACACCAAGCTTGGGCCTCACAAGGCTGAAATCTAGGTATGGGCAGAGTCATGTTCCTTTCTGGAGGCTCTAGGATAGAATTAATGTCCTTGCCCTTCCCAGCTTCTAGACACTGCCCATATTCTTTAGCTCAGAACCCAACTTCCACCATCACATCCCTTTCTTTGACTCTCTTCTCCTGCCTCCCTCTTCCATTTTTAAGGACTCTTCATTATGTTGGGTCTACTCAGACAATTTAGGATAATCTCCCTAATTGTTGATTAACAGCTTTAATTCCACCTGAAACCTTAATTCCCCTTTGTCTTGTTACTTAACATTTTCACAAGTTCCAGAGATTAGGGCATGGATGTCTGCCATTATTCTATCCACAAGTCCAAGTTGGCATAGCTAGCAAGTGGCAGGGTTTGGGTTCAAACACGAGTCTAACTACAAAGCTCATATTCATAACCAGCACATTCTCAAGCCTCTCAGCTGATTGCTATGCTCCTTTTTTCTCCTCTTGAATGACTTCTGGAGACACTTGTAGCATCCTTGTATCCAAAGCCCCATTCTTCAAAGCCCAGTGTGACGTTCATCTCAGCCATGGAGCATTTCCTGAGTAAACTCTCAGAGGGACCTCAGAGTCATGTGGTCAAACTCCCATCTGCATCCCTTTTCAAGTGTTTGTATAATCTAGAACTAGAATGCATCTAGGAAAAAGAGATACTCCCAGCCCTGTGTAGCCATCTTATCTTATAGCATCTACCCATCTGGCATTAAGCCTTAGGGATAAAGAGAACAAGAAGAATCTTTCTTCCATATGAAAGCTTCTCACATATATGATGGAAATGGCCAATGACCTCTTACCCCACAGCTTCTCTTTTCCAGTGAAAAGCTCTCCGTTCTTTCACCATTTCTTGCAGACCCAGGGCTGGCAACACCTTCCCAGCCTGGATAAACTCTCCTGCACATGCTTCAGTTTGCCTATGGGCCCCTTAAAGAGTGGCAATTAATTAGATGTGATCTAAACAGATTCCATATTTCCATAAACTTACAGGAGATCAAACTAGTCTTTTAGTGGGCCCATTGCAGTGTTTATTCACACTGAATTGATATTAACATAGATTAAGATCTTTGTGATATTTGCAATATGGTACTATTGCTTTACCCTAGATTGGAAGGCAGTTTATTTGAGGGATTTGGGAGTGGTGAGCAAATAGAGATATTTATATTTATGGCTATAAAAATGTATCTTTTCAGATTGAACTCTCCCAGTTTCATGTAATTGGTAAATGAGACAATCGTGACTTTATGTTTCTGATAATAGTGCTAAACAGTCTAGAGTCTATAAGATCTAGAATAGAAGACAGAGTTCTGCAACACAGGACCAAATCCTCCTCCAGGTTGCTGGATCACCGATTCCTTTGGACATCCTTCACCACTTAGTAATCCCTCTGACTCTACAGCCTCCACCCCACATTTCTCCCGTGTGCCTATAAGCTTGTCAAAGCCTTGATGAAGAACAGATGACGTACTGTGTCAACCACATTGCCCAGCTCAACTCCTGTCAAAGAAGGAAAAGGAATCTGGGGATAATGGCAGCTCTACTTAGAGTGGGTATTTTTCTCTTATCTTCCATTGGAGAGCAAAGCAAATAAATTGACTTCAAGCTAGTCATCTTATAAATAATTACAAGGATCTTCCTCAGCATTGTGCAAAGAATACCAGAGCCACATGACCAGGTCTAACTTACATGCCCTTGAAAAAGACCTGAGCTTCCTTGATTTTCTGTCAATGAAAGGAAAATAGTGTATTGCCTGCCAGTCTCTCTGAGTAGGCGAGGATCGGTCTCGCTGAGATAAGGAGCTCCTGCTGTGAAAACCACAGACATGCCCTCGGGTGGTTTGTATTTGAGGTAATCAAAACTCCTCTTGCAGCTCCCCTTCACGCCTCTGCCCTAATATCTTCAGCCAGCTCAGGAATGTGCGTGAACCCCAGGTAAGTTCTATTTGCAACGACTTTCCTCAAAGTGCATTTACTACATAGGGACATCTTTGAGATTGAGTGCAATTGAAATGACTGAAAATGTTGATAGTATTAAACCCAAGAGAAAGTTAATCCTACTTTGCTTTGGTAGAACAAGTTTCATACTTCACAGCCCAATTTCTACTAACGAAACTACTTGAGCCATATCTTAAGCATCGTTGGGATGGTTCGCTAAAAAAAAAGGAGTAAAGGAGTTATACTTTTGATCACTAACGTCATGAATGAGGCTGTGCTCCGAGCTGCAGTATATGCTAAATGTCATTCCTGCCCCCAAAAACTTCAGACCACTCAGGAGATCTCACATAGGTACAGGATGCTAATTGGCACTCAGTAACCAAAGAGATGATCGATATGGAGGACAAGTGTGTGTTTTCTAAAACTCCCACCTGCTGCTCTTAGAATTGGATGAGATGTGGTGAAACAAGGATTATAGTCAAAAGACAAGCACTCCTCACTCACCAAAAGAATGACCTTGGCCTTGACTCAGTCTCAGAGCTTAATTTCCTTGTCTGGAAAGTAGGTTCATAGAACCTTCTACATCACGGTACTTTTTTCATAGGACTGTTGTGAGAGGTAAGTGAAAAAATGTACATGAAATAGCCAACTCCCAAACCATGCTAGACCACAGGATTTTCCATGACTAACATAGCAATAAATGTTTTCCTTAGAATGAATCATGCTTAATTCATACAAGACCAGCTTCTACAGCTGCTTGAACATTCCTTTCGTCTCGAGCTTAATATTCGTCATGGTGTCCATTTATTCCAGTCATTATATCACAAGCCCAGGTTGAGCTACATTTAGTCAAAAATGAAAACTTTCTAGAATGTATGAGCACTTAGGGATAATAAACTGAGCTTGTTTGGCTTTGCAATAATGAACTCCCCAACTTAAGATAAAAAGTCCCTTAAAACTAGAGTATATGAGGCTAGTTGCTCTTTAAGAACATTACATAACAACAATGCACCATAGCTGCTAGCTTCACGGTCAATGCTAGAAAGCCTTCAATAATGAGGGAAAACAGCATTCTATCATATTAAAAGCATATACTCATTAAACATCTAAAATAAAATACTATACTGAACTGTGCAGTGTGTGAAGAATGTCTCACACACGTCAGCTCCATGAACTCCTGTTCTGGAGGTGAGAAAACTGAAGCCTAGGTGGTTAGGACACGTCCTTTCTGCTGCGTGGATACGGGCACACCTTTCTTATTGTGCTTTGCTTAATGCACTTTGAGGATAATGTGTTTTTTAATAAATCAAAGATTTGTGGCAATCCTGCATCGAGCCAGTCTATCGGCACCATTTGTCCCACCACACATGCCCACTTTGTGTTTCTATGTCACATTTTAATTAAGGTATGTACATTGAGGTTTTAGACATAATGCTTTGCAGACTAAATAGACTACAGTAAATATAAACATAACTTTTATATGCACTGGAAAACCAAAAAAATTATGTGACTCGCTTCATTGCGATATTTGCTTTATTGCTGTGGTCGGTAACCCAAACCCACAATATCTCTGAGGTATGCCTGTATTCAGTTTCTAAGCTGCAATTCGAGCCCAGTGTTTCCCTCTTGCTTTTCCTGCTAAAATCCAGGCTCTTTCCGCTATGCCAGACTGCCTCCAACTTCTAAACTCTCATCTTGCCGCCTTCCTCCCAATTACTGAAATTGCTTCCCTGGCCCCACCAAGGGTTTCTACTCAAGAGGACTTGGGCACAAAGCATGCTGGAGGCTGCTCTCCTGACCACACAGGCCATAGAGCTGGGGAGGAGTCAGACATGGCTGGAGGCAGCCAGGAAGACTGATGTCTGGTGTCCGTTAGACATGTCCAGGCAGATGGCCCAGGGGCCATTGGGCCGTGGGGCAGTGCATCAGCACATACCTGGGATGGGAGCATAGCTGGCAGGAACCTCCACAGTCAGGGGTCACCACAGAGGGACCAAGACACAGCCCTCCTGGAGGGATGGGCAGGGCCCGGGCAAGAGTGAGAGCCTGGGCCAGGAGGCTGGGCTTCAGACTGACCTCCAGTCTCAAGGTGAAAGGCAGCATCAGGCAGGGAAACAGGTAGGCAGTCAGACACACGGACAGGTCACACTTGAAGCTGGGGATGCAGGGATTGGATATCGAGCAGAAGTAGAATTCAGGACCCCACAAATGGATGAGCCAAGTACGCTGTCCTATCTCCTGCCCTGGTCAGAGCTGGGCCAGGAAGAGTGAGCACTGAACTGTCTAAGGGGATACATCAAGGTGGGCACAGCTGGGTGGAGCTGAAAAAGGTGGGGCTCGGTGCCTCTCCCACCCCTGCTCCTCTGTCAGCCCCATTATCACGGCCTCAGGAATTCAGCATTTGGTTTTATTTATTCATTTTAATAATTTGAGGTTATCTTGGTTTTCTATTCTGATTACAAAATAATGTGTGCACTTATCCACAAAGATTCATTGAGTTCCTGCAAGGTACCCATGGCAACAGCTAGCTCATTAGACTGCTCTAGCACCTTGGAGACGTGCAGGCTGCAAGGCCACTGGCGATGGGTAAGGTGGGTAGGCAGCCACCTTGGGCGTGGAATTTCAGGGG
>JAQZBX010090611.1:0-12500 GCA_029593785.1 Cabassous unicinctus
TGTTTACTTTTTAGTTTTTAATTGTTTATATTTTCAATTATTAAATGTACAAAATAAAGTAAAAAAAAATATGGATACAGTTAAGCAGTGGGAAAAAAAAAAAAAAGAATTAAATAATTAAAAAAAAACAACCCTGACACATGTCTAGATATAAAGAGGAAGCAAACGTCTCCCCTTTTTCTGGCCTGTAGGAACATGATGTCATCAGAAGGATTTCAACACACTTGATGACATTAACTTGTAGACATCACGTGTTCACTTCAGGTCTTCTCTGCTCCTTCCTTCCCTTTCTCTGCCTCTGAAACACCGTCCCCCACCCCTGAGCACAGCAATGCGGCTTCTGGGAAGAGCACTCACTTCTCCGGGGCGTCCCCCACACTCCCCTCCCGCACCTCCAGCACAGCACTGGGGTCTCTCAGTAAACGCATTGGATGGGCTTCACCAGGAGAAAGGCTGGCTTTCTCAACACCTACGTGACATTCAGTTCTAAAATACACCCACACGAAGCGTTTACTCAAGCTGAGTGTCTTCTCTGTGTCTGCTTATCTCCCCCTTGTTGTGAGGTCTTTCCGCATCAGCCCACGGCGCCGCGCAGGCCGGCGCTCAGGCAGGCGTGCCCTCACAAGGAGGCCTCGGGATGCGAACCCGGGCCTCCCATATAGTAAACGGGGGCTCTATCCACTGAGCCACACCCGCTTCCCTGCTCTGTTATTTTTCTATTCAGGTTGTCAAATTCTTCTTTGTGCTTGCTCAGTGTCTTCTTGATGTCCTTTCTCTCTTCAGCCATATTATCTTTCAACTCCTTAATTTGATTTTGGAAATTTGTGTGAATCTCGTTGATTAGTTGTCTCAAATCCTTATCTCATCTGGGGCTTTGATATATTCCTTTGCTTGGGCCATTTCTTCTATTTTCTTAGTATGGCTTGTAATTTTTTGCTCATGTCTAGGCATTTGATTATGATGGTGTATTTATTCAGATGCTCAATTTCTCTCTCTTTTGTAGGGATTTAGTGGTGGGAGGCTGTGAGGTCAAATAAAAGCCCTAGTCTTGACTTAATAAAGTAGAAGTGAAACCTCTGAATCTAATACAATCTAGTACCCCCAGAGGAACAGACCAGTTTACAAACACAGTCCAATATCTATTTTTGGAATTCATAAACAATACCAAACTGCCACATGTAATATATTTATTTCCTTTTAAGATGGTGAAACTGGGCTCCTAGAATTGAGTTAATCTGCCCAAGATCACAGACCTAGGAAGTTAGGGCTTGAACCCAGGGCCCTCTGGCTCCAAGGACCCCAAACCTAGGCTGGTATCAGCTGATATGTCCCAGGACAACCATGCCATCGCTTAAAGCCTGCCTCCCTCCCACTTGCTGCTAGCCTTCTGCCCCTCCCCACCTACCTTCTCTGCAAGAGCAAGAAAAGAAAGAAACCCACAAAATCAGTCAGTTCCCCCACATTCAAAGGAAAAGAAACACTCACCCCATGTTTCTGAATGGCCACATTGGTGAGATGAACAAACATGTTATCCAACTCACTGGTACTTGGTGTGTATTTTACTGTGCAAAATCGGCAAAATCCAAGTTTATACCTAAAGGAGAATTTAGATCAATTCAAGACTCTGATGAGAGGCATAAGTAAAATAAAATATACCACTTTGCTCTCTAAGGAGCTGCTTTTTAAATTTTAAGACTTTTTTTATTTTTTACAATTTTTTCAGACTTTTAAGATTAGCATGCACTCTTATTTCACTCAATTCCTTCTAGGTGCCAGGCACTGTACAGGCATTACATTTTCCTAAACCTCACAACAGCATTAAGAAGTAAGCATTATGTTAAAACACAACGTCAAGGGGAGCAGGTAGAGCTCAGTGGTTGAGCGCCTGTTTCCCATGTGCGAGGTCCTAGGTTCAATCCCTGGTACCTCCTAAAAAACAAACTCCAAAACATAATGTCACGAATGGAAACAAAACCCTGTGGACTCTTACATGTAACAGCGCAGGGGGCGGTAGGTAGACACCAGAACATACAAGCGCAGGTCAAATTTCCTCCCGCCAATCAGTAGTGGGTTGTTAATATAAAGAGAGATCACGTAGGCTTCCTTAGTAGATTGAGAGACAAACCTAAAAATGTCAGAGTAAGGCAAAATAGAGGGTCAAAACCAAAGGTGCCTTTAGTCGGCTGGTAACAAGTTCCCTGCCTCTCACGAAGCGTGACACCTGTCCATCAGGGGAGAAAGCGGGCTGCGGCGGCGGCCACAGAGCAGCACCGTCAGCGCCTGGGCACAGGGGCCAGCACCCGCAGCGGCACAACTGCCCTGGGAAGCCACTCACCTGGGTTCCCTGGGCCTGACCCACCCGGAGGCAGGCTAGGCAGCTGCAATCAACGTTAAGTTCACTACACGGGGAAACACATCCCCTGCCACTCCCAGGAAGGCGTGGCACGTGGCCTAGGCACCCCACTGGCAAAATGGTCCATGTGCCATGCTGGTGCTTGGCTCTAAGAGCAGCCGGGCATTTCTGAGCAGTTAAGGACATCGGCAGGAGCCTCAGACAAAATCCCTGGCCCAGAACCCTCCGTTCACTCAGGAAGGAGACCTGACTGCGGCTGCTGACCAGAGGGCCTCCCTGCTGCTGGGCGTGCCTTCCGGGCGTCACACAGGCTGCCCCACACCACCAGAGAGCTCGGTGCTGTCATCGTCCCCACTCCACCCCGATGAGGAATCAAAGGCATCGACAATCTGAAAGTAAACTTGACTAACGAGTAAACGTCCGACTGGGATTCAAGCCCAGGCATTCTGCGCAGAGTCCCAGCTTCTAAGCATGTGCTCTGCTGCCTTAGAAATACCAGGACTGAGTGGGTCTGGTGATCAACTCAAGGAGCAGAGCGGCCTGCAGGGCTCCCTGCCTGGGGACCTCATGCCGATTCACTATCTCCCCTGCAGCTTACCGCAGGGGAGACTGTGACCAATTACACTCTTGTGGTCACTGGAGACTTGTTCTAACCACATGGGGTAACTGAGGCCACCCAACAGCTCATCTTTTTTCCCTCAGGGATTCTAGGTCTTGGCCAAAAGACTGAAGAATAACATGACACTGCTAATGGAGAAGCACACCAAATGGGGTGGCTTCCCACACTTACGAAGAAGTTTTGCTGTCCCGGGACCACTTCTTGATTTGGGAGAGTTTGTTGATAAGAAAGATGCCCTTTCCCTGGGCTTTGCCACAAGGTTTCATGATCCAGGTGCTGGAGGGGCTTTTCCTGAACTCCTCCACAAACAGGTTGTAGTCAGCCGGCAGCATGAAGGTGACTGGAACAAAGTCTGAAGGGCACAGACACCTGGCTAGCCCGACAGGGGCCATGAGCAGGAACTGACGGCCACTGCCCTTTCAGGGGACGGCTTCATGAACCCGTCAGCCCACCCCCACCCAAGCCCTGCAACTAACAGATTAAGGACGTGTGCCCTTCAAGTCTATACAGGAATCACAAGTCACCTGTGTGCTCAGCACTTTACAGCTCTGTACCATTTGGTCTTCACAGCAACTTGTGAGCTAGGTATGGTTACCATTCCCATTCATCAGAGGGAGAAACTGAGGCCCAGAGAGGTCGGTTATATAATTTTGCCTAAGGTATGTGACGGGAGTTCAAAACAGTCCAACAGTCTAGCTGTTATCAGCAGGAGGGACAGGGACACACCACCCTCCCTGGGTATCACTAGATGTACACTTGGGGCAGTTCACAGCATAGCAAGTATTTTCCCATGGCGCCAGACAATCAGAACATTCTCTCACTAATAGGCAACGTAGCCACAAGCAATCCCCAAGGCACTCACAGAAACTGAAATCCCAAACTTGAGCACCGCCACCCTCCACCCCCAATTCTGGTGACACTTGTAGGTGGTGCCCACCACAACTGGCACCAAATGTTTACCGGCCAAAACCACCAAACATGGCCTCAGTGCCTCACGCCACTCAAGGAGGAAACTCAACCGTTTAGTTAAAGTATGAGGCCCGGGAAAAAGGCACCAACCCAGATAAAGGTATTTCCCATTTTCATCTTTTTCGGCCAGAGGACTCCCTTCTTTCTCCAGCTCTTTCCTGTATCTTTTAATATTCTTCACCATCAGATCCTTCCGGGTCAGCTCATAGTGGTTTGGAAAATGGTTGACGATTTGATCATCTGAGAGCCGATATCCAGTTTCGACGCTAAAAACGTTCCGGATTGTTTGCACACTCATCCTAAAAGGAAAGCACAGAAAGGACGTGCAGCACGAGAGCTAAGTGTCCGTGTGGACACGGTGGTCACTGCACAAGGGCCCCGGCAGACCCCACCAGGAGGGGCCCCCAGAGCCTGGCCACGCTCCTCCCGCCCCCACCCCAGCACCAGGAGCAGCCCAGGGCACGGGTGTGTGGGGCTGGGGCCTCAGCTGTTTGAGGGCAGGGGCCGTTGTGATTTTGTGTCCTGAACAGTTTCACTCTCTGGCACACAGTAGGTGCCCCAAAAATGTTCATCAATTAACGTGAACAAACAAGCGACAATCCCTTTCCAACTCTGATGTCAGAACTCATTTACACAATATTTACTCCCAAATCCAAGAGGGTTGAGGACTCCTTGAAACCAAGGTCACAGGGGTTCCTGCATCAGCACCTCATATTCTCAGAGATCCTGAAAGAGCCAGCTAAAGTGGGGCGCACCCTATTGAAACAAGGAGAAAAGGAGGGGGCCAGCAGAGGTGCTAAGAAAGCCCAGAGGCCAGGGAAGGAGGAGGAAGGACGGGCTGCCACCTCCAGGATGCCCTGCAGTCACGAAACAAGGTGGCCGCCCCGCGGCCTCTCTCTGGGGTGGTCCCTGCACAACCCGCCTCAACCCACCACCCTTAAGGCAGCTAGAGCACCCAAGGGGCTTCTTTCCATCGCAAGATGACTAGAATAAAGAGATTTTCATTTCTTATTTTTAATGGTGGAGAAGTGAAACCATATGCACAAGTAGAGAGAAAAGGGTAATGAAACCCCTTTCCCAGCTGCAAGAATTAGCAACACACAGGCCAGTCTTGTTTCCACTATACCCCAGCCACGCCCCACATCACTGACTTATTGTGAAGAAATTCCCAGACATCATATTATTTCATCTAAAATATTTCTGTATCTCTAAGATTTAAGTACTTTTTCTTTTATATTATATGATATACTATTTTATACTACTATCATAACTAAGAAGAGTAAGGAATTCCTGACTATCATAAAATATTACATCAGTGTTCAAATTTCCCCAGTGGTCTGATTTTTTTTTTTTTTTTTTTTTTTTTTTTGAGGTACTGGGGGCTGAAGATTGAACCCAGGACCTTGTATGTGTGAAGCTGGTACTCAACCACTGAGCCACACTGGCTTCCCTAAATTAGTTGTTTTTTTTTAAGATTTATTTTTTATTTATTTATCCCCTCCCTTGCTGCTTGTGCTTGCTGTGTTCACTTGCTTTGCATTTTTTCTGTGTCTGCTTGTTTCCTTCTGTTGCATCATCTTGCTGCACCAGCTCACTGCGCCACGTGGGCCGGCTTGCCTTCACCAGGAGGCCCCGGGAATCAAACCCAGGGCCTCCCATATGGTAAACGGGAACCCAACCAATTGAGCCACAGCCGCTTCCCCTAAATTAGTTTTATCATTTGTTTTGTTTGTTCTTTTCTTTCCAGGAGGCACTGGGAACCGAACCCAGGACCTCCCATGTGGGAGGCGAGAGCTCAACTGCTTGAGCCACCTTTGCTCCCTAAATTTTTTTTTTTAAAGAAACTTAAGAGTACACAAATGTCACATAAAAAATATCAGGGATTCCCATTTGCCCCGCTCCCCACTCCTCCCACATTTCCCCCCATTAACAACATTCTTCATTAGTGAGGTACATTCACTGCAATTGATGAACACATTTTGGAGCATTGCCACTAAGCATGGATAAATATTTTTTAAAGTTTGTGCATATCAGCATGCAAATCAGGCCCCAACCTAATGAATGGATGTTGCCTCTTACATTTTTTTTTTTTGGTACCAGGGCCAGAGATTGAACCTGGGACCTCATATGTGGGAAGCCGGTGCTCAGCCACTGAGCTACATCAGCTTTCCTTATGTCTCTTTTAATTTATACCTTCTCCCACCTCTTCCTATTTTTTTTTCCTAGATAATTTACTTGTTGAAGAATCTGGGTTGTTTGTCCTGCAGGGGTTCTCACAGGCTCCTTGCTTCACCTGGACCTCAGACCCCTGCATTTCCTGTAAATTGGCAGTCACGCCTGGAGGCCTGATGAGATTCAGATCACTTTTTTGGTGCAGCGACATCACGGGTGGCATGTGCTGCCATCCACAGGTGCAGACAGTCTGGGTCCACCTGTTTTTGGGGTGTTAGTAATATAACGCGAACTACCAGGGAGAGCCGCATGTGTTGCTATAGATTTTCTAGTAGCCACACTGTTACGGATTGAACTGTGTTCCCAAAAAAGATAGGTTCAAGTCCCAACCCCTGGTCCTGTGAACATGACCCCACCTACAAACAGGAACTTCTAAGATATTAGTCCAGATGAGGCCAAACTGGACGCGGGGGGGCCCTTAATCCAATGGGACTCGTGTCCTTACAAGCAGAGGGAATGTGGACACAGTCGGGGACGACGACAGCCACATGACAGAGGCAGAGAGCACGCTGTGCTGCCACAGGCCAAGGAGCACTGAGGAAGGCTGGCAATGCCGGAATCCAGGAGACAGACATGGGGCAGGTTCTGCTCTTCAGGAGGAAGTACAGTCCTGCTGAAGCAGACTTCTGACCTCCAGGACAGTAAGAAAATGAATTTCTGTCGTTTAAGCCAACTAGCCTGTGGGACTTGGTTAAAGCAGCCCTGGCAAACTGACACACATTAAAAACTGTGAACAGGTGAAAATAATTTTAATATAGTCTCTCTAACCTAACATATCCAAAATATTATCATTGCAACATAAAATCACTATAAAAGGGGGCGGATGTGGCTCAAATGGTTGGGCGTCCATCTCCCATATGGAGAGACCTGGGTTCGATTCCTGGGACCTCCCGGTAAAAAAAAAAAAAAAAATTCACTATAAAAATTACTATTGAGCCATTTTATATTCTCTTCTTCCTACTGAAGACTTCAGAATGCGCTGCGTACTCTAACCTTGCAGCACATCTCACTTTAGACTTGCCCCAGGTTGATGCTTGGTCCTCAGGGGTTACAGCGTGGTGACATTCTTATTCAGTCCTCTTTCATTTACTAACTGGAATATTTCCACAAGGAAAAACTTCCTTTCATCAACAATTTAGATGCACTGAGAAATAGTTCATAGAGGAAAGACAGAATAAATGCTTCTTTCCCTTTAAGTATCAGTTTTCAAGACAAGAAGCTGGCTCCCACCACCTTCCTGACATGCCACGAGCTGGGTTCTGGCTACCTACCGTGGTGAAACCAATTACCCCAACGTGAGAAACTTAAGAACACAACCTTTGAGTATATCCCATGATTCTGTGGGCCAAGAAGTCGGGCAGGGCTCAGCAGACGGTTTTCTACCCTAGGGGGCACTGACTGAGGTCACTGGGTGGTACTCAGCGGGCAGGTGGGCTGCTCTAGAGGATCCAAGGTGGCTCTGCTCCCATGTCTGGTGCCTTGGTGCACACAGCGGAAGGCTGGCATGGCTGCAGCCATCATCCACGTGAAGGCCTCACGTGGCCCAGGTCCCCTGGCGAAAGGGTTCCCACAGAGGGAGTGGAAACTGCTAGGCACGTAAGGCCTAGGCCACAAAATGACACATGTCACTTTTGCCATACTCTGCTGGTCAAACCAGGAGCCCACCCACATTCCAGAGGAGGGGACACAGACCCTGCCCCTACATGGGAGGGAAAAGTGCCAAAACATTTGTGGCCATCTTTATTTTGCCACAAATTGCCATTATGATTTTGGTATTTTAATTAACTGATAAATACAAACATATTTGATGAGTTTCGATCCATTACAGTTCTCATCACTGATGCTTAAATTGTTCTTTTGGGGCAGAAGGAGCTCTTCAAGTTGTCTCCCAAGCGAAGACTCCAGACCTCTTTGCTAATGTCCTTGCTTTTAGGTTTGACAAGTTGTTCCAAGCTCCTCTTGTACATTTCTTCCCCTTGGCCTGGGACCAGTCATTTCTCCAAGGAGCCAAGGACCCTTTGTAATAGATACACATTCACCTACTCTGGTGGACTGCAAAAATGGCCCCGATTCGCCACCATTCCCGTATCCTTAACATTCACCATGTAACTTTGCAGCAACTCCCATCAGAAGGTAAAGTCTATTTCCCTACCCCTTGAAGCTGAGCTGGTCTTATGCTTGGCTTTGGCCAAAAAGAAGGTGGCAAAAGTGATAGTGCGCCATTTCAAAAAGCTTGAGAGCTTCCCCCCCTGCCTGGAGCCCTGCCACCACCATGAGAACAAGCCCAGGACAGCCGGCCGGAGCGACAGGAGACAAATGTGGAGAGACACCCCAGTTACCCTCCTGAGGGCACCCCTCAGCTGACAGTACCTGCACGAGTGCGCCCAGAAGAACCACCCAGCCAGACCCATAAACTCAGGAACAATAAAAATGGCAGTTGTTTTTAGCCCCTCAATTTTATGGTGTTAATGTGTCAATGGCCAACTAATATACCCATCCTATAAGAGTCACTGTTTTCATGTTTCACATTTCTTCTAGTTTCTGCCCATATGCAAGCTAGTTTTTTTTAAATGCTGTTTCATTCTACTGAGTTTTTTTTTTAAGATTTATTTTATGTATTTATTTCTCCCCACTCCCTTGTTGTTTGCACTTGTTGTGTCTATTCATCATCTTTTTTTCTTTAGGAGGCACCAGGAACTGAACCCAGGACCACCGATGTGGGAGGGAGGCACCTAATTGCTTGAGCCATCTCCACTCCCTGCTCTGCTGTCTCTCTCATTATGCTTTTCCTCCTGTGTCTCTTGTTGAGCCATCTTGTTGAGCCATCTTGTTGTGCCAGCTTGCCACACCTGCCCGTCGCATCAGCTCGCTGTCTTGCTCATCTTCTTTAGAAGGCACCGGGAATCTCTGCTCCCTGCTTTGTTGTGTCTCTCATTATGTTTTTCTTCTTGTGTCTCTTGTTGCATCATCTTGTTGTGTCAGCTTGCCATGCCTGCCTGTCGTGCCAGCTCACTGTCTTCTTTAGGAGGTACCAGCAACCGAACCACGGACCTTCCAAGTGGTAGGTGGGAGCTCAATCACTTGAGACACATCCACTTCTGGCAAGTTATTTTTGAATAGCTATTATCAGAAGAGAGGTACAATTTCATCATCTGCTTTTTCTTACATCAAAGTAATTATATTAGATTATTGGAAGATGGAGGATTAGAAAGACACAGGACTCACTTCTCTCCCAGAAAACTTGCTAGAGGACAGGCAGAAACGGCCTGAAAAAAATGTTTTAGGTTTAGGACACCAGGGGAAGGCAGGACACCACCCAGAAGACAGAGGGCAAAGGAAAAGAATCTCAGTGGGAAAACTGTGAGTAAAAGCTGCAGCTGCAGTTGCCAGCACCCACCCTCCCCCACACTCAGCACAGACAACTTTGGATTCTCTGGCCTCTGGCCGGCGGCTACAGAAAGAGGGGGCCGCAGGGGTCCACCTCCCCAGGAAAGGGGAGAGAGGGATGAAACTGAAGGCTGATTCAACTTGTGGCCGACACATCTGGTCTGATGTGTCCCAAGAGCCCCTCCACGCCAGGGGGGCTGCACCACCGTTTGCCCTGGGAACTGGCAGGGAACCAGAGAAACTCTCACAAACACCCTCCCTACTGACAGGGACTGGCTTTTGAGGAGGCAGAGGGGAGTGGAACTATTTCCTATCCGGGAAAAGGGAAAAGGGAGGGGGCTGCCAGCAAAGGCTGGAGAACAGCCTCTGAACGTTTACAGTAATATCATTGAATGTGACTGGATTAAACTCCTGAATCAAAAGATAAAGGCTTAAAAAGTTATTTTAAAAAAAAATGCAATATAGATATTAAAAGGAAAAAAAAAATAAAGGCTGACAGAATGGATAAAGAATATCAGTCATCCATATGTTGCCTATGAGACTGACCTTAGACCCAGGGATACAAACCAGCTAAAAGTGAAAGGGTGGGAAACGATACTCTACACAAATAGTAACCAAAAAAGAGCAGAGGTAGCTATACTAATATCGGACAAAACAGACTTTAAATGCAAAAAAGTTATGAGATACAGAAGGCCATTGTATTAGTCAGCCAAAGGGGTGCTGATACAAAGTACCAGAAATCTGTTGGCTTTTATAAAGGGAATTTATTTGGGGTAGAAGCTTACAGTTACCATAAAGCATAAGTTATTTCTCTCACCAAAGTCTGTTGCCACATGTTGGGGCAAGATGGCTGCCAATGTCTGCAAGGGTTCAGCCTCCCTCTTCCTCTTATGGCTCTGTGGTCCCAGCTTCTTCCAATATCAGCTGTAGGCTGCGATGAGTCTTGTCTCTCTCCTGGGACTTGTTTCTCTCCGGGCTCAGCTGCTCTGCTCTCTCCACAAGGCCAGCTGTAGACTATCAGGCTAATGGCTTGTCTCTCTTCCCAGGGCCTCCGTCGCATCTGCTTCTCTGTGTTTACTTCCCAGGGCTCCAGCTCAAAAACCCAAGCTCCCTTCTCTGCGGAGTGGTTTCTCTGTGTGTCCCAGCCCCAATGTCCTACTCATGTGGCCCAATCAAAGCCTTAATCATTATTTAACTGGGTAAAAGTGACGCCTCTGAATCCAATCCAATCTAATAAGCCCAGAGGGACAGACCAGTTCACAAACACAACCCAATATCTATTTTTGGAATTCATAAACAATACCAAACTGCTAAAGCCATTATATATATTAATAAAAGGGACAATCCACCAGGAAGAAATACCAGTCATAAATATCTATGGACCTAACCAGGGTGCCCCAAAATACATGAGGCAAACTCTGGCAAAACGGAAGGGAGAAATAGACATCTCTACTATAATAGTTGGGAGACTTCAAAACACCACTCACATCGTTAGATAGAATAAGTAGACAGGGAATCAACAAGAAAACAGAGAACTTGCACAATATGATAAACGAGTTAGACCTAACATGCAGAACACTGCATCCAAATACAGCAGGTTACACATTCTTCTCAAGTGCCCATGGTTCTGCAGGATAGACCACATGTTAAGTCACAAGGCAAGTCTCAGTAAACATAAAAAGGCTGAAAATTGTACACAGCATCTTCTCAGATCATAATGGAATGAAACTGGAAATCAGTAACAGACAGGAAAGAGGCAAATTTGCAGATGTGTGGAGGCTGAACAATACACTCCTAAACAATTAGTGGGTAAAAGAAGAAATTGCAAGTAAAATTTGTAAGCATATTGAGACGAATGATAACAAGAACACAACTTATCAAATTTATGGGGTAAGTGAAGGCAGTCTTTTGAGAGGGAATTTTTTTGGGGGGAGGTACCGAGGATTGAACCCAGGACCTCGTACATGGGAAGCAGGTGCTCAACCACTGTGCTACATCGCTCCCCATTTAGAGAAATTTATAGCCGTAAATGCCTATATTAAAAAAGAAGATGGGGGCGGATGTGGCTCAAATGGTTGGGGGTCCGTCTGCCATATGGAGGGACCTGGGTTTGATCCCCGGGACCTCCTGGTAAAATAAAAATATATATATAGAAGGCACATGGGCTGCCAGGCTCTGTGTGCCGGTGAGCCGCCAGGCCCCGGGAGCCATGCAGCAAGATGATGACGTAAAAGGAGAAAGACAAGAGATGCTCCGAAAGCTCCGAAAACCAGGAGCTGAGGTGGCGCAGATGGCTAGAACACCTCTCTCCTACATCGGAGGTCTCCAGGATCGAATCCTGGTGAAGACTGGAGGAGGAGGAGGAGAAGAGATGAAACAGACACAGAGAATTGCCCAGCGAATGGACACAAAACAGCAAATGGGGAAGGGGGGGTTTAAAATGGATCAAGTAAATAAATAAATCTTTAAAAGAAGAAGAAGAAGAAAGAGCTAAAATCAAAGCTCTAATAGAACAACTGGAGAAACTAGAAAAACAACAGCAAACCATTCCCAAAGCAAGCACAAGGAAAGAAATCATAAAAATTAAAGCAGAAACAAATGAAATTGAGAACTAAAAAATAGGGAAAATAAACAAACCAAAAGCTGGTTCTGTGAGATCAATAAAATTGACAAACCCCTAGCTAGACTAACAAAGAAAAAAAGAGGGAAGCGGGTGTGGCTCAGTGGATAGAGCCCCCGTTTACAATATGGGAGGCCCGGGTTCGCGTCCCGAGGCCTCCTTGTGAGGGCACGCTGGCCTGAGCGGTGCGGTGGGCTGATGCAGCAACCTCACGGCAGGAAGCGGGTGTGGCGCAATGGCTAGAGCCCCCGTTTACCATATGAGAGGCCCCGGGTTCGCTTCCCGGCGCCTCCTTGTGAGGGCAGGCCGGCTCGCGCGGC